>SJYX01002099.1:382106-449046 GCA_006410675.1 Oreotragus oreotragus
TTTTCTGAATGTTGAGCTTTAAGCCAACTTTTTCACTCTCTACTTTCACTTTCATTGAGAGGCTTTTTAGTTCCTCTTCACTTTCTGCCATAAGAGTGGTGTCATCTGCATATCTGAGGTTATTGATATTTCTCCCGGCAATCTTGATTCCAGCTTGTGCTTCTTCCAGCCCAGCATTTCTCATGATGTACTCTGCATAAAAGTTAAATAAGCAGGGTGACAATATACAGCCTTGACGTACTCCTTTTCCTATTTGGAACCAGTCTAAGATCTAGTCTCTCAGCAAATCTGATGATTATAATGTAATAATCAAAATACAGGGCATTAGATCTCCAGGACTTATGTATGTTCTCATTGCGAGTTCGTATCTTATTTTCTAAAGAGCTGTTTATACGTTTTTGGCTGTGCTGGGTCTCCACTACTGGCTGCAAGCTTTCTCTAGTGGTGGTGAGCGGGGGGCTGCTCTCTAGTTGTGGTTCATGGGCTTCTCATTTCGGTGGCTTCTCTTGTTGTGGAGCAGAGGCTCTAGAGTGTGGGCTTAGTAGTTGTGGTGATGGGCTTAGTTGCCCCATGGTACGCAGCATCTTCCCAGACTAGGGACCAAACTCATGTTCCCTGTGTTGCAGGCAGATTCTTAACCACTGGACCACCAGGAAAGCCCACAAGTTTGTATTTTCAATATCGTTCCCATGCCCTCACCGCCAGCCCCTGGCAACCACCATTCTGCTCTCTGTTTTTATGAATTCAGCTTTTTTAGCCTGCACATATACGTGAGATTTGTCTTTCTCTGTCTGACTTATTTCACTGAGCGGAATGTCCTCAAGGTCCATCCATGTTGTCACAAATAGCACGGTTTCCTTCTTTCTCGTGGCTGAATCATATTCTGTTGTATACATACACTATATCTTGTTGATTCATTCATCCACTGGTGAATACGGAGGTGGTTTCCATGGCAACCCCACAAGTGACTAGTTCCTCACTTCCCTCCACCTCCTCTATCCCCATCATCTCTCAGCTGGATGGCTGCTCACTTACCTTCCCGCTTCACTCTTGCCCCTCTCCATTCTATTCCCTGCACAGTATCAAAGAGTTTTTGAAAGCAAAACAGATCTTATGGGACTTCCCTGGTGGTTCAGTGCAGAGACATTACTTTGTGACAAAGGTCCGTCTAGTCAAAGACATGGTTTTTTTCAGTTGTCATGTATGGATGTGAGAGTTTGACCACAAAGAAAGTTGAGCACCGAAGAACTGATGCTTTTGAACTGTGATGTTGGAGAAGATTCCTGAGAGGCCCTTGGAATGCAAGAAGTTCAAGCCAGTCAATCCCCAAGGAAATCAGTCCTGAATATTCATTGGAAGGACTGATGCTGAAGCTGAAGCTCCAATCCTTTGGCCACCTAATGTGAAGCACTTACTCATTGGAAAAGACCCTGATGCTGGGAAAGACTGAAGGCTGGAGGAGAAGGGGATGACAGAGAATGGGATGGTTCGATGGTATCACCAACTCAACGGACATGAGTTTGAGCAAACTCTGGGAGTAGGTGATGGACAGGGAAGCCTGGCGTGCTGCAGTCCATGGGGTTGCAAAGAGTTTGACATGACTGAGTGACTGAACTGACTGACTCAGCGGTTAGGAAGCCACCTTGCAATGCAGGGAATGTAAGTTCAATTCCTGCTCAAGCAACTAGGCCCACACTTCACAACTAGAGAGTTCATATACCTCAAGGAAAGATCCCACGTGCCACAAGTAAGTTGTGATGCAGCCATATATACAACAGATCCTGTTATTCCCCAATCAGAAAGTTTCTGTTGATTTCTATTTATATTTATTAATAAAATCCAAACTCCTTCACCTTCCAAAACTCAGCCTCATCCTGTCCACTCCTGTGCTCAATCCCCCTGCATCCACCGTGTGGCCTCCTCGCCCACCCTCTTGGGTCCCTTCAAACCATCTGCCTTTGCATTCAAGTTCCTTTAGCCTCAAATGCTCACCCTTGGATTTTTCTGGACATGCTTCCTTCTTGTCTTTAGATCTCAGTTCAAAAGTCACAATCTCAGGGACTTCCCTGCTGGTCCAGTGGTTAAGACTTCAACTTCCAGTGCAGGGAGTGTGGGCTTAATTCCTGGTTGGGGATTTAAGCCCCATATGCCTGTGTCCCCCCCAACCACCACCAAAAAAAAAAAAAAAACAGAACATAAACAACAGAAGCAATATTGTACAAATTCAATAAAGACTTTAAAAATTTTTACGAAAAAGTCACAACCTCTGAAAGGATTTCCCTGACCTCCCAGCTCCCTCTGACCCATTTCCAGTTGTGATTCTTGCATCCATGTATCACCAATTCCAATTTTTCCTCTTTTGTTTCTCCCGATTAAAATGCAGCTGCATGGAGAAAGAGCTCTGTGTATTCTGTTTATGGTTTCCTCATGAGTTTAAGCAAACCCTGGGAGATAGTGAAGGACAGGGAAGACTGGCGTATTGCAGTTCATGAGGTTGCAAAGAGTCGGACATGACTTAGTGACTAGACAACAATGGTACCTTAGACAGAATATGGCACGAAATAGAATCTAGCACCTGAGTGCTCGATAAATATTTATATCCTAAGTACATAAATGAGTTTCTTCCTCTCTCCCTCCCTCCCTCTTGTCCCTGCCCCTTATCTAGCTTTTCATCTCTTAAATTCAATATTCAGGGGAAGGAAATGAGACATGTCATGTTTGATGCTTAGTCATTTGTAACCAGTAGGTAAAATCCTAGAACTCTTAAAATCTAATGAAACTCGAATTCTAAAACATAACACGTGGATGGGTCCTCCAAAGGGTTTAGCAGCCTCAAGAAAATGACTCCGTGTCCCCATGAATATAAATGAAGAAGGGTCGCCCAATGATTACCTTCAGAGAAGTCACGGTGTCTGGAATCACTGTCGGCATCTTGACCCGGGCTCTGATGCACACTCCTAAATTCACTTCATTAGTTTTAATTATCCCCGCCCTGAGCAAACCAAGACTTCAGAGCTATTTTAGAAATGGAATGAGCAAATGTGGAGATGGGATAACTTTCTCCAAGGTGTTTAGCTGTAATCGTTCTCACGTTGCATAGAAACAAAAGTAGCCATCTGCTTATCCACGAGCTGAATTTAAATTGCATTTTTGAGGAACAAGCCCTCTGATGAGTTTCTTCATTCTTCTGGACTCATGGCTATCAGATCTACCCAGACCAGCTCTAGCTCTGGCTGAACTGCTCCCACTTTCTCCTCTGAAGTGATCCTAAGTCCAGTCACATTCATTTTTCCCTTTTACACACACACACACACACACACTCAAACAGACAGACTGCATCATTAGCAGTGGCAATGGCAAAAAAACAGTCTGTGAAACACACATTATATGCACCTTCACACAAAACAACACAAAGCACATGCCCACCCTGGGCACTTTTGACCTCTGTTTGCTGTCACAGCTGTAGCATGAGCTGTTACCATTTTTTCACCAGGACACTGTAAGAGCCTCCCCTCCCGCTCAGCCGCTAATATGTGGGGAACACTGACTTCCATCACTCCCGCCTCCCAAAGCCCCCTAGTGGTCCCTCTTCGTGTGTGCCTGAAGTCCTCATCACGAACTGCAAGCCCTCCACCCATCCGGCCCCTGCCTTCCTTTCCGACATCATCTTGTATGCCTCACTCTGCCTCAGCCACTCTTGCTTCTCAGATATTTCTGCAACCCACCGCCTCCACTCCTGCTTCAGCACCAATGTGCTTGCTGTCCCACCAGCCGGAACTCATCTGCAGCCCACATCCATGTGGCTGGCTCCCTCGCTGCAAGCAAGCCTTTGCTCACCTTTCCTGAGAAGCCTTCCCTGATCACTCCAACTGAAATAATCACCCTCAGTCTCCTTTCCCCTGGATTTTTGCTCCATATCGCCATCAGCTCATGACATTATGTTATCTAAATATTTGCTTAGTGGTCATCTATATTATGGGGCTTCCCAAGTGCCTCAGATGGTAAAGAATTCACCTGTAATGCAGGAGACCCAGGTTTGATCCCTGGGTTGGGTACATCCCTTGGAGAAGGGAATGGCAACCCAACTCCAATATTTTTGCCTGGAGAATCCCACGGACAGAGGAGCCTGGTAGGCTACAGTCCAGGGGTCATAAAGAGTTGGACACAGCTGAGCAACGCTCACACACAATTCTATGTTATACGTAAGAATGTGCCAGCAGGGAATTTCCCTGGTGGTGTAGTGGCTAGGAATCTGCCTGCCAGTGCAGGGGACATGAGTTCAATCCCTGGTCCCCAAAAATTCCACATACTACAGACCAACTAAACCTACACACAGCAACTACTGAGCCCACGTGCTACTGAAGCCCATGTGCCTAGAACCTGTGCTCTGCATCAAAAGAAGCCACTGCAATGAGAAGCCCTCGCACCGTGATGAAGACCCAGTGCAGCCAAAAGTAACATACATTAATCAGAAAAAGGAAGAATGTGCCAGCAGGTGGAATGGAGTGAGGAAAAGAAAACCTGGTTTTAACATCTATAGACAGATAGAGGCTATTTTTCTGCAGAAAATTCCACCAGTCAAAAGAACGTTGTAAAACAGACACGAGATAGGTAGATAGAAAAATACATGCATACATACATGGACTCAGATCGAGGTATAAAGAAACACTAACATCACTGCTGCTGCTGCTAAGTCACTTCAGTCGTGTCCGACTCTGTGCGACCCCATAGATGGCAGCCCACCAGGCGCCCCCATCCCTGGGATTCTCCAGGCAAGAACATTGGAGTGGGTTGCCATTTCCTTCTCCAATGCATGAAAGTGAAAAGTGAAAGTGAAGTCACTCAGTCGTGTCCAACTCTTAGCGACCCCATGGACTNGACCCCATAGCTGGCAGCCCACCAGGCGCCCCCATCCCTGGGATTCTCCAGGCAAGAACATTGGAGTGGGTTGCCATTTCCTTCTCCAATGCATGAAAGTGAAAAGTGAAAGTGAAGTCACTCAGTTGTGTCCAACTCTTAGCGACTCCATGGACTGCAGCCCACCGGGCTCCTTCATCCATTGGATTTTACATCACTATCAATAATTAATGCCAGACTTTTTACTAAATATATTCCATTGGTCAGGAAGCAACAGTTAGAACTGGACATGGAACAATAGACTGGTTCCAAATAGGAAAAGGAGTATGTTAAGGCTGTATATTGTCACCCTGCTTATTTAACTTATATGCAGAGTACATCATGAGAAATGCTGGGCTGGAGGAAGCACAAGCAGGAATCAAGATTGCTGGGAGAAACATCAATAACTTCAGATATGCAGATGACACCACCCTTGTGGTAGAAAGTGAAGAAGAACTAAAAAGCCTCTTGATAAAAGTGAAAGAGGACAGTGGAAAAGATGGCTTAAAGCTCAACATGCAGAAAACTATGATCATGGCATCCGGTCCCATCACTTCATGGGAAATAGATGGGGAAACAGTGGAAACAGTGGCTGACTTTATTTTTCTTGGCTCCAAAATCACTGCAGATGGTGATTGCAGCCATGAAATTAAAAGACGCTTACTCCTTGGAAGGAAAGTTATGACCAACCTGCTACTAAGTCACTTCAGTCGTGTCCGACTCTGTGTGACCCCATAGACGGCAGCCCACCAGGCTCCCCCGTCCCTGGGATTCTCCAGGCAAGAACACTGGAGTGGGTTGCCATTTCCTTCTCCAACGCGTGAAAGTGAAGTCGCTCAGTAGTGTCTGACCCTCAGTGACCCCGTAGACTGCAGCCTTCCAGGCTCCTCTGTCCATGGGATTTTCCAAGCAGAAACATTCCTTTTCCAACAAAGGTCCGTCTAGTCAAGGCTATGGTTTTTCCAGTGGTCATGTATGGACATAAGAGTTGGACTATAAAGAAAGCTGAGCACCAAAGAATTGACGCTTTTGGACTGTGATGTTGAAGAAGACTCTTGAGAGTCCCTTGGACTGGGACTGCAAGGAGATCCAACCAGTCCATCCTAAAGGAGATCAGTCCTGGGTGTTCATTGGAAGGACTGATGCTAAAGCTGAAACTCCAATACTTTGGCCACCTCATGCAAAGAGTTGACTCATTGGAAAAGACTCTGATGCTGGGAGGGATTAGGGGCAGGAGAAGAAGGGGACGACCAAGGATGAGATGGCTGGATGGCATCACCAACTCAATGGAGATGGGTTTGGGTGGACTCCAGGAGTTGGTGATGGACAGGGAGGCCTGGCGTGCTGCGGTTCATGGGGTCGCGAAGAGTCGGACACGACTGAGCGACTAAACTGAACTGATTATTAATATGTCAAGCCCTTATTGCAATAATTCCAGATAAGAAGTATTGCCCTCATTTTAGATAGGAGGAAACTGAGGAAACTTCCCAAGGGTGATTTCACTGGGAAGCAACTAAACCTGGACTCTTTTCATTTCAACTGCTTTTCATGAGGCACCTGTGTGGTCTATCTGGTTCCATTAACTTCACTGTCTTTCTTATTGAGAGGCTGCCTTCCTAAGCAGAAAAACCAAGGAGGGAAATTATATGCGCTTGTAAAGTCGTTTCACCCATCACTGACTGCTGGGCGCTCCCTAAATAGAAGGATATCGTATGTGTTTGCAAATGCTAATCCACTCTGGAGTCTTTCGTTTTTAGAAAAAGGGGGTGCGGGATCCATGAGCACTGCGATTCGGCTTCATTGTCTTGTTCCTAAGCGCACAGAAATCACTCATCTCTAGCTCTTTTGGTCTTCCTGGTCCTGCATGCAGAGGAGTTTGAAAACCTTCCAGAAGCTCGCATGTGCCACGATCAGCAGGAAGCTTTAGATTCTATGCAAGAACAGAAAATCAAGAGGCTTACACAGAAAATCAAGAGGCATTGTGAGTGAGGCTTTGTGGCCTTTCAGCAAGATTGTTTTCATATATATTTATAAAGTGCCTACTATATCACTGGGTACTGAGAATACAGAAATGATAGCACCTAGCCTCTGTTCTCAAGGAGGTAAGACAGCATCTCCTCTAGCAGACCCATCCAGGACACAACATCACTCAACAAACAGACAAGAGAGGAAGGCATCGCTCCATCCGATAAGTCAACATGAGCTCCATCACTGAGGTGCCTTATTGGTAGGCTTGGTGGACCAGCATGGATTGAGACAAACATTGAATCTAGTTCTATTTCTCACCTACCAGGAGTGTAGCCTTCTGCATGCTGGATAACCTCTCTTAAGCTTTAACTTTTCTGTAAATAAAACTGGGATGATGTCAACCACCTGTTCATGTTGTGGAGATAATTAAATGAATAATGATTACAAAAAAAAGCATGGATAATGCCTGGCTCATTGCAGGCACTCAACACATGGTAATTATGGAAAGCAAATACGAAAGGAGAAAAGGAAGGAAAGAAGGGAGGGAGGGAAATTTTATGTCAAGATTCAGGCAAGAAAATGGAATGGTTTCAAAAATGATCTGACATGCCTGTTTTTGGATAATAGCACTACCGTTGAGGAAACTATCTTCAGGAGTTAGTTTCAGGAAGAAGTCAATTTCAGGAAATCTAGCCAGGAACGAAATGTACTTTTGTGAGTGACATGAGAATCTGACTATACTTTCCATTCAAGAAATGTCCAAACATCCTTCATCCATTATCCTGAAGCTCACATCCCTCTTCATCACCCTTGTCAGACTCTTGGAGGATTGCACCAAAATACCACAATACATGAAAAACAGATACCAAAATGCAAGTACCAATTTTTCAAAGGTAACAGGAACCTTAATGATGTCCAACTCTTGAATCCAGAAATCTCCCTTCTAGAAAATACCATAAGCTGTGTTTGCAATGTGATTTACAATATAGAGGACAGGAAATGACCCAACTGTCCAGTAATACAACACTGGGTAAACAAATGTGGGCACATTAATATGATGGACTGTTATAAGGTCATTAAAACTATGTTTATGAGCATTTTTAATATCCTGGGGAAATACTTACTCAACAATGACAAGCAAGATAATGAAGATGCAAAATTGTATTACTTTAGTCTCAACCCTGTAGAGGAAAGAAATGAAAATATGCTGGTGTGATCAACCCTTTGTGCTGTGTTTAAGAATGATTTTTTGTTTTGTAATCTTTTTGTTATGTTTTCAGAGCTTAAGCTATAGTGTGGTGGAGATTTTTCTCCACCTCATTCCATTTGCCAGTAAATACATTTCTACCCACTGCTGTTCTGGGATCCTGGCTGTCTTCAAACTAGGATGGGAAGGTGTGGCTTGAGAAAGGTGCAGAAACACACAGACTCGTTTAAATTTTTAAATTGTATTTATTATTTTGGCTGTGCTGGGTGTTCGTTGCTGCGTGGGCTTTCTCTAGTCTCAGCGAGTGGTGGCTACTCTCTGGCTGTAATGCACAGGTTTCTTTTTGTGGTGGCTTCTCATTGTGGAGCACACGATCTAGGATACATGGGCTCAGTAGTTGTGGTTCCCCGGGGAAGGCAATGGCACCCCACCCCAGTACTCTTGCCTGGAAAATCCAATGGACGGAGTAGCCTGGTGGGCTGCCGTCTATGGGGTCACACAGAGTCGGACACGACTGAAGTGACTTAGCAGCAGCAGCAGCAGGTGTGGTTCCCAGGCTCCAGAGTGAAGGCTCAGTATTTGTGGCACACGAGCTTCGGTTCTCCGCGGCATGCGGTATCTCCCCCGATCAGGGATCGAACCCGGGTCTCCTACATTGGCAGGCAGATTCTTTATCACTGAGCCACCAGGGAATCCCCAGACTCACTCAGAGTTATGATAAACTGGAACTGTGCTCAGAGATCGTCAGTCATTACCAGGAGAGGGCTTTGCCTTAAAATTGTTTCCTACAACTGAACTCCTTCATCTTCTCCTCTCTTACACAGTTCTTGAAGGATGTCATAATTCCATTCATCCCTAAGCTTAACTGGGAGAAAACTGGGCAGAACTTAAAAACTGGTAACATGGAGAAAGGCTGAGAGGGAGCAGTGGAGTGCAAATTAATAAACCAAGGGAGCTATCAGGGAAGGAGGGGAAGAAGACCACAGGGGAAAAGGTGTTAAAAACTCATCCACTTAACAGGGTCAAACAGATAACCAAGCTGTGTGAAGCAAGAGGGATTGGAGGGGATTGTGCAAACTGAAGAAAGAGTATACCCTGTGGAATGGGCAGTTAATTAACTGCAGGTGAATGTTACCGCGTGGGAAAGCAGCCCAGGGTTTGCCAAGTTTCTCCCAATTTTTTGTCCAGGAATCCATATTTTTATGTAAGAAAAATCTTTGGCTTTTAAATATTGGGAAATATTTAAGCTTTTTTTTAAATTTTACTTTATTTTACTTTACAATACTATATTGGTTTTGCCATACATCAACATGAATCCGCCACGGGTGTACATGAGTTCCCAATCCTGAACCCCCCTCCCACCTCCCTCCGCATACCATCTCTCTGGGTCATCCCAGTGCACCAGCCCCAAGCTTCCTGTATCCTGCATCAAACCTAGACTGGCGATTCATTTCTTACATGATATTATACATGTTTCAATGCCATTCTCCCAAATCATCCTACCCTCTCCCTCTCCCACAGCGTCCAAAAGTCTGTTCTATACATCTGTGTCTCTTTTGCTGTCTCGCATACAGGGTTATCATTACCATCTTTCTAAATTCCATATATATGTGTTAGTATACTGTATTGGTGTTTTTCTTTCTGGCTTACTTCANTGATATTATACATGTTTCAATGCCATTCTCCCAAATCATCCTACCCTCTCCCTCTCCCACAGGGTCCAAAAGTCTGTTCTATACATCTGTGTCTCTTTTGCTGTCTCGCATACAGGGTCCTCATTACCATCTTTCTAAATTCCATATATATGTGTTAGTATACTGTATTGGTTTTTCTTTCTGGCTTACTTCACTCTGTATAATTGACTCCAGTTTCATCCACCTCATTAGAACTGATTCAAATGTATTCTTTTTAATGGCTGAGTAATACTCCACTGTGTATATGTACCACAGCTTTCTTATCCATTCATCTGCTGATGGACAAAGACATCTAGGTTGCTTCCATGTCCTGGCTATTATAAACAGTGCTGCAATGAACATTGGGTTACACGTGTCTCTTTCAATTCTGGTTTCCTCAGTGTGTATGCCCAGCAATGGGTCAACCATTCTTAATATAAGACGTATTTTTTACCTAAATGAGGTAGACCTAGCGTGAACCGGTGGGCAATTAGAAGGAAATCACAGGGACTTCCCTGGTGGTCCAGTGACTAAGACTCCACACTCCAAATATAGGGGCCTGGGGTTTGATCCCTGGTCAGGAAACTAGATCCCACACGCTGCAACAACTAAAAATCCTGCATGCCACAATGATTGGCACAGCCAAGTAAATCAATTTTTTTTTAAGTTCACTACTTATTTCAAAGTAATCCTTGGATTCAAGTCAACGGTACTTAAAAGAGAAATACAAGTTTTTCAATTATTTTCATTGTGCTCAATTTTTTTTCAGGAATGGATGTCACCATCCTATCTTTCCAAATGTTAAGGGATCACAAGACAATGAAAACCTTTTAATCATCAGAAAAGACTGGAAAACAATGAGACATGGAGTGAAACTCAGTAAGACTCCTGTCTGCAGCCTAGAAAATGGATGTCTCTTCCGTCTAAGCCATCCTCGGCTCTGTGAGTGAACATCGCTGTTGCTTTTAGAAGACACATCCAGACTAATTTGTTTAACAAATGAAGAGAGGTGTGAGGCACTCCGGGTCTCGGAAACAAGTGATATTGTCGCTGTCTTTATAAATCATTCCCGCTGCTCCTGAGACAACGCCAGGTTAACCTGTGGGGGCCTCTGTTTCCACTGGCAAAGCTGAGGAATTCAGGTAAACAGATTGTGGGAGCATTTACTGGTCCAAAAATGATAAGAATCTTGCAAAGATAATGTGGGAACACTATAGTTCATTGATGTGACTGCCTCATTCCAAGTTCTGCCATCTGGTCACCAAGGGGAGACAAGAACTGGGCTATCCTACAGCTTGGCTTGTAAGATCCAGCTGTCCTTGGCTATGACCGACTCACCTTCCACTGACCCATCAACCCAGGGTCCTCCTAGCCCAGCACATTGGTTAAATGATTCTACTAATGACTGTAGAATTGATGATAACCATTAACTGTAATGATTACCGTTAAACCATAGATTTGATGATAGCAAGTACCCCTGTGAAGCCAATGATGTGCTAATGATGGACTTAGATTTCCACTTAATATTTGCAAATCTTGGCATGGGTATTCACAGCCCCACTGTACAGGTGAGGAATTTCGAACTAATAGCTTAAATGACTCTCTCTCAAAGCTACCAGCTGGGATATGAATGAGAATTCCAATCCCAGGGTCCCAGCCCACCTCACATAGACTTTCCTGATGGTCAAGATCACAGATGTGAATGTGTTTAGTCAATTACAGAAATAATTTTACTTTCAATTCAAAGCCAATTACTGGAAGAGTTTTCCAGGCATTTGCTGTCTGTTTCCCAGAGGAGCAAATCCTTCATCAATTTGATCTTTAAAACAAAAAGTCATTTTAAAACACAGCTTCAAAAGAAAATATGGACTGTGGCAGGAAAAGGGAAGTTCTAACATGAGACATATTTGCATCCGTGACCAGCCACTGCCTCGCTGTGAGATTCCAGGACACTCTCTGTGCTACAGGTGGCTCTTCTGTGAGTGAGAAATGATCTAAGAGCTTAATGAGTAGTCTAGAGAAAGCACCCAGCACAGAAATTCACAAGTAAAGGATGGTTCCCTAGGGGCTCAGACAGGAAGGAGTCTGCCTGCAATGCAGGAGATCACGTTCAATCCCTGGTTTAGGAAGACCTCTTGGATAAGGGAATGGCAAACCACTCAACCCATTCTGGTATTCTTGCTTGGAGAATCTCATGGACAGAGGAGCTTGGTGGGTTACAGTCCATGGGGTTACAAAGAGTCGGACATGGCTGAGCAACTAACACTTTCACTTTCAAAGGATGGTTATTTTTTCCTAATGGGAGACTGGCTTTTCCCCACAGATCTGACTGCATGAGAGCCCGAAGTCAGTCCCTGAAATCATGTTGACCACTGGTGAGAATACTGACCTCATGCCTTTCTGTCCTCTCTTCTGATGCAAAGGAGGAAATTGCTTGAAATTTTGCTGCCCATACTGTGTCAGTGCCTGGGAGCATCAGCATCACCTGGGTCCAGGAAGCAGGATGGAGGGAGAGAGCGATGGAGGGATGTCTTCCCATGGGGTGGGCAGGGAGATCCTTTCGTGGGCATATGGGATGAGATCCAGTGGTAAGAAGCCCACCATTTATAGATTTGACTGAGGGTGCTGCAGACAAAACAATGTGCAAATGCCAAAGTCAGGAGTCGCTTCAGAGGTTCAAAGAACAGGAAAAAAAAGATGTTGTCTTCACAGGGAGAGAGCAAGGTGAAGGGTGGGGCAAGATGAGATGCATGCTCAGTCGCTAAACTGTGTCTGACTCTTTGCAACCGCCACGACCCCCCCTCTCCCCACCATGGATTATAGCCTGCCTGCCAGGCTCCTCTGCCCGTGATAATTTCCCAGGCAAGAATACTACAGTCTTTGGGGTCCCAAAGAGTTGAACATGACTTAGCGACTGAGCACGCATGTGCAAGATGAGATATAAAAGGTAACCAAGAACCAAATGAGTTGCTCCCAGTTCCTTGGGGGAGATCTTCAGACTTAGCTGCTTCATCTTACACACACACACACACACATTTCAGGAACTTTTGTTGCACATTGAAATTCTTTTTGATACAATGCAATAAAACAAAATAAGTATTCATATATTTATCTGTTTAACATCTGGGTATTTTTCTAGCCCATAATCTCTTTGACAGCAGGGACCTCTATTTTGTTCAGCATTATATCCCCAGCACCTAGCGAAAACGTAGAATATGCTTGATGCTTACTTATATTTAGGAGGAAGAGAGAGAAAGAAAACTCCCAACTTAAAACTTACCTGCATCAAATGATAGGTATTAAATTATTTTAAGATTCTTTACTCTAAATTCACCTTTGAATTTTTTATTTGTGATTTGAAGGAATTGGGTTCCGTTACCACAAAAATTTATGAGGATTTCTTTATGTTTTCAAAATGTGGGGCTGGAGAAGACTCTTGAGAGTCCCTTGGACTGCAAGGAGATAAAACCAGTTCATCCTAAAGGAAATCAACCCTGAATATTCATTGGAAAGACTGATGCTAAAGCTGAAGCTCCAATACTTTGGCCATATGATGTGAAGAGCTGATTCATTGGGAAAGACCCTGATGCTGGGAACGATTGAAGGCAGGAGGAGAAGGGGATGATAGAGGATGAGATGGTTGGAGGGTATCACCAACTCAATGGATATGAATTTAAGCAAACTCCGGGAGATGGTGAAGAACAGGGAAGCCTGGTTTGCTGCAGTCCATGTGGTCGCCAAGAGTCAGACATGCTTGAGTGACAACCACACAACAATGCTAACCCACAAAGCAGCTACAGTTTTACTTATACTGTTATGACAATGAAAACCACTCAGAGAAAGCACAGAACACCCATGGCAGATTCATGTCAATGTATGCCAAAACCAATAGCGTACTGTAAAAAATAAAAAACAATAAATTTTTTTTAAAAAGCATAGACCTATTCAGATGATTTGCAGCTTATTTTAAATGACCTTTTGTGAGGTATACCTTTCATATACAAAAATGCACACATTTGAAGGATACAGTTTGATAATTTGGACAAAAGCATACACTTACATCATGAAAAGGCAAAGACAAGTTAAAAACTTGAGGTTTCCTTCTCCGTGTTGGAAATACGGCAACAGACTTCTCCCAAGTCCCTTTTGTTAGAGCGTAAATTTACTTTAGAAAGCTTGTGAGTTGAAGTTCTTTCTCTATCTCTTTGAAATGTGTGTAAATCTTTTTCAAAGCTAAATAAGTCTCTTGCCAGCTTTAGGTACCAGTAATATCTTCCTCACAGACCTGTGAACCATCTCTTTGAAATATATAATCATCAAAGAAAATAGCACCTCTATGCACCAGTTTCTTGTGGGAGGTAGAAGTCTAACTCCAAGGTTCAAAACTACCTTCTGTGGTACATATATGAGAAGTTTATTTTCCCTTTGCCAATTAGCAAACACAAAGAGCTACCCTGTTACCATTAGAATCCAGAATGGATGAGGCATAATGAATGGTCTGGTCAGGTCCTCTTCCTTAAGAACTAGTTTATCATTTCTCTTGAAAGTGTGTATTAATAAGTTGCATCTGCTTGGCTATAGAAAAGGGAGATTTTTTTTGGCAATCTCTTGGCAGATTGCCTGTGATCTCAATCACATTTAGATTCAATGGCTATTCAATAGTAAAAACTGTTTTCTTTCTCCTCTTTCTCGGTGGAGAGATTTTCTGGGTTGGGAGAAGATTTTTTTTTTTTCCCTTGGTCCTTATTCTTTGGTGTTTTTTTTTTTTTTTCATTTTTTATGTTTATTATCGTTTCTCCAATGCTTTGCCCTATCTCTTTAGCTTTTTATTTTATATTGGCGTATAGCCGGTGAACAAGGTTGCCATAGTTTCAGATGGACAGTAAAGGGAATCAGCCATACATATACGTGGATCCATTCTCCCCCCAAACTCCCCTCCCATCCAGGTTGCCACATAATACTGAACAGAGTTCAACTGAGAGAAGGTTTTAGGTTATATTTTTCCAACAGGTACCATCACCCTAATCAAGATATATAACATTTTCATCAGTCCAGAAAGTTGCCACATGACCCTTTGAAATGAGTCCCCCCAAACCCTCCGTCCCAGGCAACCATTAATTGATTTCTATCATTATAGATTAGTTTAATCTCCTCTAGAACATCTTAGGAGAAGGCAATGGCACCCCACTCCAGTACTCTTGCCTGGAGAATCCCATGGATGGAGAAGCCTGGTGGGCTATAGTCCATGGGGTCGCTAAGAGTCAGACACAACTGAGTGACTTCACTTTCACTTTTCACTTTCATGCACTGGAGAAGGAAATGGCAACACACTCCAGTGTTCTTGCCTGGAGAATCCCAGGGACGGGGAGCCTGGTGGGCTGCCGTCTATGGGGTCGCACAGAGTCAGACACGACTGAAGCGACTTAGCAGCAGCAGCAGCACATCTTATAAATAGAACTGAAACAGAGCAGGACCCTACCGCCTCCTGCCATGTCTTCTGCCTGTGGAAAACTTTGGTCAAAGAGTAAGCTTAATCAGATAAATGAAAACTTACAAAAAGAAAGGAAAACAGTGAAAGGAGACCAAATAATCATGGTGTGTCATTCAACATAGTCAAGGACCATTAGTTCCTTCTCGAGGGCTAGAGACAATCTTCTGAGCCATATCCTGTGAGTTGTCTTATAGACACTGAAACCCCAGGTGGAGAAGTTAACTACGTGATGACCCGACTCTGCCCAGGACAGGAGCTGTCACAGTTCCAAGAACCGGCCTTAGGAAAACGGGAACAAACGAACCCTGGGACTGAAGCTCAGCTGTACCTCAAACCATCAAGATGATGCTAGTCAGACTACCGACAGCCAGTTTGAAAACGACTATCAGAGCTGACTGTGCTGGGTCTACACGTAGCTCCCTCCTTCGGTCTATAAAAGCTCTTGCCCCACGGGTTGCCTGTTGCCTTTGAACAGATGTCTCCTCCCTTGCTGACCCCCAGTTGCCTGCATCTGAAATAAAGCGAACTTTCCTTTCCACCAACCTGGCCTGTTTATTGACTTTTGATTGGCGAGCAGCTGGATGCCACACTCTTTTGGTAACAGAATCATATGGTATTTACTCTTTGATGTAAGATTTTTTTCACCCAGCATGTTTCTGAGATCCAGCCATGTTCCTGCATGTCACAGAAAAGCTTGTTCCATTGAACTGCAGAGCCCAGCTCCAGAATCCGTTTTTGCAATCCCCTGGTGAAGGACAGTTAGGCTTTTGACTGTTACAGACAAAGTTGCTCTGGACATTCATGTACAAGTTTGTTTGTGGCCCTACATTTTCATTTCTCTTGTATAAATAGCTAAGCATGGAGCCACTGAGTCATGTGAAAAGTTTAACTTTTAAAAGTAACTGTCACACTCTTTTCCAGAGTGGTTGTACCACTTACACTCTCACCATTACTTAGTGTGGTCAGTTTGTTTCACTTTAGATATTCTAATTGATCACTGTCTTGGGGTTCTAATTTGCATATTTCCAGCAAGAAATGATGTTGGACATTGACATGTGTGTTTATCAACTATTTGTAATTTTCTTTAATGAAGTGTCTATTCAAATATTTTGCCCATTTCTCAATTTTTTTTTTTATCTTTTTCTTGAGCTGTAAGAATTTTCTTAATCTTCTGGGGAAAAGTCCTTTGTCCAATAAATGTATGTATGTATGTTTAGTTGCTCAGTCGTGTCTGACTATTTGTGATCCCATGGCTCCCATCCACCAGGCTTCTCTGTCCATGGAATTTTCCAGGCAAGAATACTGGAGTGGGTAACTATTCCCTTCTTCAGGAGATCTTCCTGACCCAGGAATTGAACGCTGATCTCCTGCATTACAGGCTTATTCTTTACTCTCTGAGCCACCAGGGAAGCTCATATGTTCTGCAAATATTACCTCCTCTTTTTAATAGCCAATGCATTTTTTTCTGTTTAGTCTCAAGAAATCTTTGCCTGTCTGAAAGTCATGAATTTTTTCTCTTATGTTTTCTTCATAAAGTTTTATAGTTTTAGCTTTTACATTTAAGTCTATGATACATTTTAAATGAAATTTTGTGTGAGGCAGAAGTTGAATGCACATTTCTCTCTTCTAAATATTCTGTTTTTCTGTCAACATTAGTTGAAAATACATTTCCTTCCCCAAGTGAGTTATGTTAGTGCTTTTCTCTAAAACTGACTGATTATATCCATAGGGACTTCCCTGGTGGTTCAGTGGTTAAGACTCCTGACTACCAAAGCACCAGTTTGATCCCTGGGTGGGGAACTAAGATTCTACGTGCTTCACAGCACAGTATATAAATAAAAAAATAAAATCAATTGATTATATCTTTAGATAATATAAATTGCAAATATTATAAAATGCAATGTTTGTGCTGCATGCTGGGTGTGTTCAGTCGCTTCAGTCATGTCTGACTCTTGGTGATCCCATGAACTGTAGCCCGCCAGGCTCCTCTGTCCATGGGATTCTCCAGGCCAGAATACTGGAGTGGGTTGCCATGCCCTCTTCCNTAAAATGCAATGTTTGTGCTGCATGCTGGGTGTGTTCAGTCGCTTCAGTCATGTCTGACTCTTGGTGATCCCATGAACTGTAGCCCGCCAGGCTCCTCTGTCCATGGGATTCTCCAGGCCAGAATACTGGAGTGGGTTGCCATGCCCTCTTCCAGGGGATCTTCCCAACCCTGAGAGCGAGTCCAAATTGGCAGGCAGGTCCTTTACCACTAGCGCCACCTGGGAAGTCCCCAATAAAATACAGAATATACATATAAATGTGCAATGGAAATCAGTAATTTGCCAGTAATCAACATAGCTGGGTGAAACGGAGTCTGTGTGCCTTTGACCACCTTTTCATGCTCTCACCCTCACTATAGTATAGGCCAGGAAATTCTACATTTAGTATCTTTTTTATTTCTTTTAATGTCCCAGTAAGGCAAGTTAACCTACAGATGAAGAAGTTGGGGCTCAGAAAGAGGGGGATCAATTTTCCCAATTCCTTCATCTGGTGAGTAGAAGCTCTGAGCTTGGAGCTTGAGTTTTTTCTGATCCAAATCTAACGGTCTTTTCTCCAGTGTTCCACTGAGAGAGTCCAACAGCCCTGTGGAACTTCAGCAGGAGAAAGGCTACTTTTGTCCTTTCAAGACCTGGCATGGATGGTCTAAACCAGCAATATGTCTCAGCAGCGGGAAGGAGAAGTGGGGAAGTCCAAGAGGAATGTGGGCTTGGATGAGCATGGGAATGAATGGGAGTCTACAATGGTGGGTCCCACAGGCACAGGAATACCGATTGCGCTTGGAGGTGAAACCCTGTTTTTATCGCTGTGGTGGATTGGAGTGGCCTGATGGGGAGAAAATGTTACCCATTTTACTTCACAAACTGCTTTAGAAAGCAGACAAGTTTAGCACTGGCAATTTTGGTCTCTCCACAGCAGGAGCTGTTTTCAATTTTGTCTATAATAAAAGAAATGACAGACATATTAGCTTGCAGGAAAGTGAAAGTGTTAGGCACTCACTCCTGTCTGACTCTTTGCAATCCCATGGACTGTAGCCTGCCAGGCTCCTCTGTCCATGGGATGCTCCANCAACTGAGCAACTAACGCAGAGACATGTGTTGAGCACCTGCTAGGCTCCAGGCACAGCATTGCCTCCTTTGTGACACCTTTGACCACTCTTCCAAGGAGGCTTTTTTTTTTTTTCTTACAGATACTCAGAGAGGTTAAGCAATTTGCCTAAGGTCACACAGCGAACTAGGATTCTAATTTAGTGTTTTTAACATCACAGCTCATCCTGTGCTGCTTCCGCATCCCCTCTTCCCCATTCTATGGATGAGGACAGTGAGCCAAGAAAGGAAGCAATTGTTTTACCCCAGGTGCCTTGGTGTGTCTTTTTTAAAGCCTCTGACACAGAAGGTAGAACCAGGCATCACAATATGTCTGCAAGCTCCTTGAAGGGCAGGGCACCTTGACCTCTGAGCGTCCATCCAGCTTTTAAGTTCAGAGATTCTGCTTTTGGGGTGGTTTCTGAGGAAATCTATAAAGCAGGTGGTTCAGTGAAACTGAAAACCTATTCACATCAACCGATACTTGTTGACTCCTTATGTGGTAGGATTTATAAATTAGAAAAGATTCATATACTATATTACTACTGAGCCCATTTTTTGTCCATGAGTAGCTCAGATCAGATTTATCCTCATACCAGAAATAATTACGAAAACCAGACAAGACGTAAGAGTGGTTTTAAAGACAGTGAACAGCAGACAGTCAAGCACCATGATCCCTAAGAGTCTGAAAACAGACAAAGTCAGTCCTATGAATCTGCCTGCCTCGAAAGAGTGTCCAGGACACTGCCCAGGGACAGGGACGCTGGGAAGCACCTTAGGAATTCTCTGAGTTGAGGAGATGGCGCTTGAGCCTATGGAAACTAAAAATGTGAAGACCTAGAGGGGTGGGATGGGGCGGGGAGCGAGGTCCAAGAGGGAGGGAACATACGTATACAGATGGCTGATTCACTTTGTTGTACAGCAGCAACTAACACAACATTGTAAGGCAATTATACTCCAGGTTAAAACGAAGAAAAAAAAAGTCTAACATAAAACAATGGAAAAGTCATTTGCCACCGACTGCAATGAAATCAAGCTATGGGGGTTTCAGGCCAGTTATATCATTTTTCTGAACCTCAGTTTTGTCATCTCTAAAATGGAAATAATAAAAACACAGCATCTTTCAAATCACCCAGCAACTTTAATGCTCAGAGAAGATCTCTTTAAGCAATTAATACCTGAGCAAGACTTGAAGGATGAGAACAAGTCAGACGTACAAATGTCACAGAACTGGGTGTGGAGCAAGCGTGGAAGCCTGTCCCCTCCTGCCCTGACCACCACGTGGCCCTTCCTCAGCCTTGCTCTCTCCCCGCCTGCCACCCCCACTGAGGCCTGGCTCTGGAGGGCTTTCTCACACCCCAAAGCCCAGGGCTGGGGGGCCTGGAGCCAGACTGAGAGGACCCTCTGGGCCCCAGAGCTGGGGGAAGGGAGGAAAAAAAAAAAATCACAGACTATCTCAGATTAAGTTTGCACTCAGCAAGTGCAAAGGCCCTGGGGTGGAAAAAACTTTTTATTAGAGAACCGGGGACTTCCCTGGTGGTTCAGTGGTTAGTTCCAGTGCAGGAGACACAGGTTCAGTCCCTGGTCAGGGAACTAAGATCCCACATGCCACAGAGCAGCTAAGACTTTGTGCCACAACTACTGAGCCCATATGCTCTGGAGCCCGCCTGCCACTACTCGAGAGTTAAACTTTTTATTAGAGAACCGGGGACTTCCCTGGTGGTTCAGTGGTTAGTTCCAGTGCAGGAGACACAGGTTCAGTCCCTGGTCAGGGAACTAAGATCCCACATGCCACAGAGCAGCTAAGACTTCGTGCCACAACTACTGAGCCCATATGCTCTGGAGCCCGCCTGCCACTACTCGAGAGTTTGTGCACCGCAAGAGAAGATCCCATGTGCTGTCAGTAAGACCTGAGGCAGTCTAACTAACCATTTTTTTAAAAAAGAACCAGAAGAGACAGTGTTGCTGCAGCATAGAAAGTGGGAGGGAGGGAGGAAAAAAACAGTTTGGGGAAGGTTTAGGTCATGTAAGACTCTAGGGCATTAAGAAATTTGGACTTTATTCCAAATGTAACAGAGAGTTTTTAGGGGGTTTTAAAGCATAAAGGTAACGGGATTTGATTTATCCCAGAGTAGCCATTAGGGGCTTCCCGGGTGCCTCGGCGGCAAATAGTCTGCATGCAATGCAGAAGATGCAGGTTTGATCCCTGGGTCAGGAAGTTTCCCTGGAGAAGAAAATGGCCCCCCTCTCCAGTATCCTTGCCTGGGAAACCCCATGGACAGAGAAGCCTAGCAGACGACAGTCCATGGGGTCACAAGAGTTGGACATGACTGAGCGACTAAACCTCCACCA
The DNA here is from genome assembly GCA_006410675.1 of Oreotragus oreotragus. Taxonomy (NCBI): domain Eukaryota; kingdom Metazoa; phylum Chordata; class Mammalia; order Artiodactyla; family Bovidae; genus Oreotragus; species Oreotragus oreotragus. Next base: position 402,822 of record SJYX01002099.1, read on the forward strand.
CCACCAGAGTAACCGTGAGGGAATGGTTGGTTCCCTGATGCTTGCTGAAGGGGTTACTACAGCAGATGGAGATGGAGATGCTCACCGGAAGAACGAGGTCAGTGGTAGTTATCCGGTTGCTCTCACGTCTGTGTCCATCCGGCCTTGCCCAGTGCACAAGTTATTGCAGAAAGGACTCACTTCCCAGAAGCCCGGGGAAAGTTCCAGCCAGGCCAGAGGCACCCAGCCCCCCTTGGCCTGGGGGAGCTGACTCAGGAGCAGAGCAGTGCTGTCCAGCTGCGCTCATTAGAGCGGCCTGGCTTTGCTGATGCGGTTATGAAACTTAGCGATGAGGGAGCATCCTTCACCTGGCCATGGGGGATTACCTGCTGCAGGACGCTGCCTGGCCTCCTGCCCTCCCAGGAGGAGCAGCTGTCTCTTCCCGACCTCTGTTCACTTGGCTGCTTTTCTCACTGAGACAAGTCCTGCTAAGGCCCTTTCAGTAGTTACAGATAGCAGAGACCGTAGACGCCATCGACCTGAACGTCCCCAGTCATGGAATCCTCAAGGGTCTGGCAGGGGGACACCCTTCCCCACGTCTAATTACAATGCCAGAGATAAGCTCCTGTTTGGAGGAGGAAATGGTATCCCATGCCAGAATGCTTGCTTGGAAAATTCCATGGACAGAGGGACCTGGTGGGCTACAGTCCATGGGGTCACCAAGAGTCAGACACAACTGAGCAACTAACGCAGAGACATGTGTTGAGCACCTGCTAGGCTCCAGGCACAGCATTGCCTCCTTCACACCTTTGACCACTCTTCCAAGGAGGCACTTTTTTTTTTCTTACAGATACTCAGAGAGGTTAAGCAATTTGCCTAAGGTCACACAGCTACCAAGGAGCAGAACTAGGATTCTAATTTAGTGTTTTTAACATCACAGCTCATCCTGTGCTACTTCCGCATCCCCTCTTCCCCATTCTATGGATGAGGACAGTGAGCCAAGAAAGGAAGCAATTGTTTTACCCCAGGTGCCTTGGTGTGTCTTTTTTAAAGCCTCTGACACAGGAGGTAGAACCAGGCATCACAATATGTCTGCAAGCTCCTTGAAGGGCAGGGCATCTTGACCTCTGAGCTTCCATCCAGCTTTTAAGTTCAGAGATTCTGCTTTTGGGGTGGTTTCTGAGGAAATCTACAAAGCAGGTGGTTCAGTGAAACTGAAAACCTATTCACATCAACCGATACTTGTTGACTCCTTATGTGGTAGGATTTATAAATTAGAAAAGATTCATATACTATATTACTACTGAGCCCATTTTTTGTCCATGAGTAGCTCAGATCAGATTTATCCTCATACCAGAAATAATTACGAAAACCAGACAAGACGTAAGAGTGGTTTTAAAGACAGTGAACAGCAGACAGTCAAGCACCATGATCCCTAAGAGTCTGAAAACAGACAAAGTCAGTCCTATGAATCTGCCTGCCTCGAAAGAGTGTCCAGGACACTGCCCAGGGACAGGGACGCTGGGAAGCACCTTAGGAATTCTCTGAGTTGAGGAGATGGCGCTTGAGCCTATGGAAACTAAAATAGCTAGAGTGTGCGGGCTAGGGTACCAGATCGGGCTAAGGTACCAGATTGCAGAAAGCTACATGGAAAAACAATCTCAGCGATGCAGAGGGTCCCCNGACAAAGTCAGTCCTATGAATCTGCCTGCCTCGAAAGAGTGTCCAGGACACTGTCCAGGGACAGGGACGCTGGGAAGCACCTTAGGAATTCTCTGAGTTGAGGAGATGGCACTTGAGTCTATGGAAACTAAAATAGCTAGAGTGTGCGGGCTAGGGTACCAGATCGATTGCAGAAAGCTACATGGAAAAACAATCTCAGCGATGCAGAGGGTCCCCTCAAGTACAGAGCACCCTGGTGGCAGGAAGCTACCGTAGTCTGGGGAAGGAACCACCGGAAAGGATTAGGGGAAACAGAGACTGGAATTCACACCAGAGAATGCAGCCTGTTTCCACCCACTGGACTAAAAACCTCATGATCTGCAGGGCTTGGGCACTGGGGACAGTCATTCGACAGAGTCTTACTCTTAGTGAGACTTGAAGAATAAGGGACAAAGAGAAGACCTCTATACCAAATAGCAACATAAATATTTCCCCTTCTTCACATATGGATTACCGCAATAATTGACAAGAAATGGGGTGGAGGCATCTTGTAACATCATTGCCTGTAAAATCTTAGTGAAAATTTCCCTTTGGTGCCAATCTTGACCTAGAATAAAGGTAGCTTTTTGAGACACAAATAAATAGCTTTGGGAGAGGAATCACAAACCCAGTCATTAACTTATATCTGGAACAGCTTTTACCAGGACTTCATTAAGATCATTTCTATAAAGCAAGTGATAGGATGGGCTGTATGTAACTTTTTCTAAGAGTAGTTGTTCATTTTTCCTTATGCCCCTTTTAAGTAGAGAGTTGCATGGAGATGAAAGTTTTCTAATGTTCTTCTCAACATATGGCACAGTAAACAGAGCAAAATATTATAAACACTAACTATAGTATCAGAAACACATTTTTAATTTGATTCAACAAGCATCTACTGAGCACCAAAGAATTGTGCTGGAGATAAAAAGGGAATAAATATTTTTAAGTATTTATTATTATTATTCTTAGCACTGGCCTGCTTATTATTTATTTGGCTGTATTGAGCCTTAGTTGCAGCACATGGGATCTCCTCTTGAGGGCATCTCTCTAGCTATGGTCACAGGCTCAGTTGCTCCAGCATGTGGGATCTTACTTCCCTGACCAAGGATTGAACCCACGCTCCCAGCAGTGCAAGGTAGATTTTTAACCACTGGACCACCAGAGAAGTCCCCATAAAAGGGAATAAATATTTTAAAAGATAATGATTAACATTTATAATAACAAAGTTAACATTTATTATTAATATTTATATTAATAAATAGATGGCCCCTGCTCTCAAAACTAATGAGGTCGTTCTGTCAATAAGTCATGTCCGAGTTTTTGACATCCCATGGACCGAAGCACACCAGGCCTCCCTGTCCTTCACAATCTCCTGGAGTTTGCTCAAACTCATGTCCCTTGAGTCAGTGATGCCATCCAGCCATCTCATCCTCTGTCGTCCCCTTCTCCTGCCCTCAGTCTTTCCCAGCATCAGGGTCTTTTCCAGTGAGTCAGCTCTTCAAATCAAGTGGCAAAAGTACTGGAGCTTCAGCTTCAGCATCCCTCCTTCCAATGAATATTTAAGGTTGGTTTCCTTTAGGATTGACTGGTTTGCACACCCAAATAATATTAAACCTTCAGAGAATCCATAAGTGCAAAATATTAGAACTCTGCTTGGAATTCTTTACCAGAAGCTATAAACTCACATGTGTGGCTGTGTCTCTATCCAAAACCATAGCGGGCATTACTAATTGATCACAGCACTTTATGGATAAACTAGACTGAGAATTGATTAAAGAGAAACCATTCACACCCTAGCTATCAGGCAATCTCCTTCTGTTGGTTTTCTTCTAAAGCCTTTCAATAATTCCATGTCCACAATATCTTGGTTGATTTCATGCCATTTAATTCCTCCAGAGACAGAATAGTTGCCTCCCTGCTCGCTCAAGGCAGTATTCAACTGCATGCTCTCCTGCTTTTCTTCATCCTCCAGCAAAGCATCACCATTTTCACTACAATTTTCTGCATTGCTTTTGTAGTCATCACTACCATCATTGTCACCAGCATCATCACCATCATTATCATCACCACCACCACCATCGTCATCATCAGTACCATTTTCTGAACACTGATTATGAGCCAGACTAAGCATTAAGGATGGGCTTCCTTGGTGGCTCAGGGGTAAAGAATCTGCCTGCCAATGCAGGAGATGTGGGTTTGATCCCTGGGTCAGGAAGATCACCTGGAGAAGGAAATGGCAACCCACTCCAATATTCTTGCCTGGAAAATCCCATGGATAGAGGGGGCCTGGTGGGCTACAATCCATGGGGTCGCAAAAAGAGCTGGACACAACTTAGCAACTAAACAGTGAGTACTAAGGATACTAAGTTCCATGTCTTGTTTCAAATTCTTGAGACAGTCTGTATGGGTGGTTTTACTGCATTTACAGATAAAGAAACTGGGGTTTAATGAGGCAAAGTAACTGGCCTAAGTTCACCTAGTAAAAATCAGAATTCAAACCTGTAAGTTACGACATCATAGAAAACTCACATTTCAGGATGCTAAGTTTGTTTTTTGGTTTTTGGTTTTTGTTTTTTCCATCTCAGTCCAGGTCTCTCAAATCTCCTGAATGTAAACTTTGGCAGAAGAATTATTTATTTCCTCTTATTGTGATTTGAATCAGTGCAACATTTTGCTCATTGGGATTTAGACCTTAAGCTTAGAAGTCATTTGAGAATATTGAAAAATCCCTTTGTTCCAATTCAAAAATGCTCAGCTGGCACTGAAAATATTACTGCAGCTTTATGTGGTTGCCTTTTTTTTTTTTTCATGATAAATTTTGTGTCATGAGGATTTTCTAACTAACTGGCTTTCCAATGAACATTTCCATTTGGATTTCTTTTGTGGTGTACAGATGGTCATAAAATAAGGCTGCCGCCCCCATCCTCACTTTTTACTTCCGTTACTACACATCGTAAATAGTGAGAGTTCTCACAGGGGACTCCTGGGGTCTATATAAATTGCTGTTATTTCTGTGGTTTACCACTTGGACCTGCAGTGATTTATCTTTGCACAACGAGGGGCTGCTGTGGCATTCATCATCTGAGTGGAGGCAGAAAGCCAGCAGGCCTGTGCTCACTGAGCAGCTAAATGTAAAATACACGGTACACATGGAGGTCGGCCTAAGTCTGACTGACTCTTAAATGCACTTGCCCGTGGGGTACATCTCTGGAAACCGCAACTGCTAATCAACTACTCCAGCATGCAGTCTCACAAGGATGAGGACTGTGATGGGCTGAATGTTTGTGTCCCCCTACAATTCATTTTTTAAAAACCTAACCCTCAGTGTGGCAGCATTAGAAGCTGGCAATGTGGTGGCATTGGGAGGTGATGAGATCCTGAGGGTGGAGCCCTTGTGAATAGGATTAGTGCCCTTATAACAGAGACCCCAAAGAGCTTCCTCACCCCTCACATGTGAGGACACAGTGAGAAGATGACCGTCTATGAACCAGGAAGCAGGTCCTCATTGTTATTCAGTCACTAAGTCATGTCTGACTCTTTGAGACCCGGCTGCAGCACACCAAACTCTGTCCTCCACTACCTCCTGGAGTTTGCTCAGATTCATGTCAGTGATAAATGGAGTCAGTGATGTCATCTCACCATCTCATCCTCTGTCACCCCCTTCTCCTTTTGCCTTCAGTCTTTCCCAGCATCAGGGTCTTTCCCAATGAATGGGTTATTTGCATCAGGTGGCCAAAGTATTGGAGCTTCAGCTTCAGCAACAGTCCTCCCAACAAATATTTAGGGTTGATTTCCTTTAGGATTGATTGGCTTGATCTCCTAGCTCTCCAAGGGACTCTCAAGACTCTTCTCCAGCATTGCAATTCAAAAGCATCAATCCTTCCTTGCCCAGTCTTCTTTATGGTTCAAATCTCACATCCATATGTGACCACTGGAAAAACCAAAGCTTTGACTATATGGACTGTTGTCAGCAAAGTAATGTCTCTGCTTTTTAATATGCTGCTTGTGTTTGTCATAGCTTTAGCATGGCTCATAGCTTCATTGAGTTACTTAAGCTCCTTCGCCAGGACAAGACTGTGCTCCATGTTGGGGAATCAGGTTTTCATCAGACACCAAGTCTGCCAGTGCCTTTGTCTTGGACTTCCCAGCCTCCAAAACTGGGAGAAAGAGGTATTTGTTGTGTAAGCCACTTGTCTGTGGTTGTTTCAGCATCCCCAAAGAACTAAGATAACAAACTTGTCTATATTGCTCATTATTCAATTCCCATTACCTCATTCAGTGCTTGGCACACAGCAGATGCTCCATAAATCCTTTTTCAACATTTTATTATAAAAGTTTTCAAACGCAAGAAAGTTGAAGGAATGTTAAAGTGAAAACCCATATACTTACCACCTAGATTCTACCATTAATACCTTATTATAAAACTAATGTACACACATATATGTGTAACTCAATCACTTTGCTGTATAGCTGAAATTAACACAACATCATAAATCAGCTGTTGTTACTGTTTAGTCACTAAGTCGTGTCCAATTCTGCATTTCCAGGGACTGTAGCCCACTAGGCTCCTGTGTCCATGAGACTCTCCAGGCAAGAATATTGGAGTGGGTTACCATTTCCCTCTCCAGGGGATCTTTCCAACCCAAGGACCTAACCTATGTTTCCCGTATTGCCTGTGGATTCTTTACTTCTGAGCCACCAGTATAAATCATCTGTACTTCAATTAAAAAGAAAATGTTATTTATTATATTTGCTTTATCACTTATCTATCCTTTTACCTATCCATTCATTACTCCATCTTATTTTCCAATGAAAAGCCTTTCAAAGTAAACTGCTAATTATCAGCATACTTTCCCCTAAGTATTTCAGCAACTGTAGATTAATTTGAACAATTGTTCTATGTTTTTTTTTTTCCTTTGATGAAAATTTACATACAAAATAATGTAGAAATCGTGAGTACATTTGCTGGTTGTTATAGGCTGAATTCTTTTAAAAAAAATATTTTTTAATATTTTGACCATGCCACATGGCATGTGGGATCTTAGTTTTCTGACCAGGCATCAAAATTGGGTCCCAACAATATAAGCACTGTGTCCTAACCACTGGACCACCAAGGAATTCCATGTGTTTTTGTTTTTGTTTTTTCCTTGAGACCTCTCGCCCGTTTCTCCCATTGTCTTGTCCCTTTCTCCCATCCTCTGTCCCTTTCTCCCATTCTCTTGTCCCTTTTCTCCCATCCTCTTGCCCCTTATGTTCTTTGTTGCCTTCTCTTTCCTCTCCCTGATGCCTTTGTAAAAACCAGAGTCATCAGTTAAAACACAGCACACCCAGTAGTAGCTGAAGGCTTTCTTCGAAAGGGTCAAGAGAACCAAGTCACAGAAAAAGATCTGGATTAGATTTCAGCTCCTTTTCTCATCACCTGTGACACCGGGGACAGCTGGCCTTCATTTCCTTATCTGTACATTACAGACAATGACACCTTGCCCCCATGGAGCTGTTGGGTATGTCAATTCAAGCAACTGTCCAAATACCTAGTGCCCAGCATAGAGTAGGCAGTCAGGAAATCAGGCCCTCTTTCTTCTGCTGCCTGAGGTCTACACCTCTCTGCCCGCCCTAAACTCCGCTTCTGACTCATTCGGGACTGATAAAAGCCCCTTCATCTTTTGTTCTCTCCCTTTGATTTTGCTGTTCAAGCCTCTGACACTGTTGAGCATTCAAAGCCAAGACTCCTTGCATGTGATCATGTGCTGAGCCCCGGAAAGGGTGAGAAGTGTGGAGTGGTAGAGAAATAGATGAGAAGATGAGGAAGCAGAGGAAGAAGGACCCATTTAACACCCGTTTTCTTCCTGAGCCTCAAAACAAAAAATTTCAGAAAGCTCCCTCCCCATCTCTAAGGCCTTAGAAATACACATCCAAAGGCATCCTGTCTCTTTTCCATTAAAGATAAAGGGAAGCCTCTTCACATTTAGCAAAGGATTCCTGTGAAATGAAAATAAAAGGTTTTCATTCAATGATCATTCTGCTTTATTATTATTATTAACTACTGCTTGATTCGTGTTAATTGAGTTCCTCTGGATAAAAAGGTTAGCATTTCTTAATACGGAGCAGCCACCCAACCATTTAGCAATTTTCAGAGCATGTTCTCCGTGCCTTGCCTAATTAAAGAAACATCCAGGAGAGGGGTTCATGTGTTGTCAGGGTGATCCCGGGAGGAGTGAGGTGGCCTGCCCCCACTCATCAGCTTCTTCATTCACTACATTCATTTGAAATGAATTCTTACAGCTACACATCTTGAAGTTGCCCGAACCTTACACAGTGATGAATGCATGAAGTCTTCTCGACTCATAGATTTCCATTGGATAATTAGGAAATGGGGTCGATGGAGCGCTTCCAAATTGTACTCCAGGGTAGCCCAGATGGCTTAATTTAAATTGCTGGAGAATTTACATATATGCCAGGGTGGAAGGTTTGGGAAGCAAATGAAACTGCAATAGAACATCTGAGCAATAGCTATGACTTTTTCTAGCTTGTGACCTTGGGCGTGTCATCTCACAAGAGCCTCAGTTTCCTCATTTGCAAAATGTAAATAATAAGAACAAGTGCAAAGGGTTGTTATGGAGATTGGAGGTGATACATCCAACTTAACAGGTGCTCTCAATGGAGATGCTATCTTAACACCATCATCATCCACCCACACATCATCCATCCATCATCGTCCAGCAGTGAATTTCTGGCCTTCAACTGGCAGCCGTGTTGAATCCACATGACACTACATAAAAACATTCCCCTGGACTTCTCTCGGCAGGTGAGACAAACACCACATTTAATGCAAGAAAGGTGGAGTTGTGCATCCTCTAAACATCTGTGTAAGGTTGATTCCTTTGTCCTTCAGCCTCCCAAGAACTAAAACTAATGCACAGTGACTTAACACTTATTTATTTATTATTTATGCAAGGAAAGACAATGCTGTTGTAACTTGCAGCACACAGAGATGTAAATAAGCCTTGTTAAGTCAGAGTTCTACAAAGGGGATGCTCTTTACCTGGTTTTTCTCCCTCTGGGCACCAGAATTATGGCTGTGATCCTTGGGGGGTGGGGTTGACCTGGACTTGACATCTAGCTTAACAATACCTGTATGAATTCTGAAATTTAGGGCTTTTCAAAACATAAAGGAAGATTTAGACAAAATGTCTGAGCCTTTTCACTGGCTTCTAAGGAGGTCCTGATCCCTGCTTTTTCTATACACCTAGAGTGGGGGGCAATGGCACCCCACCCCAGTACTCTTGCCTGGAAAATCCAATGGACGGAGTAGCCTGGCGGGCTGCAGTCCATGGGGTCGCTAACTGAGTGACTTCACTTTCACTTTTCTCTTTCATGCATTNCATGCCACAGAGCAGCTAAGACTTCGTGCCACAACTACTGAGCCCATATGCTCTGGAGCCCGCCTGCCACTACTCGAGAGTTTGTGCACCGCAAGAGAAGATCCCATGTGCTGTCAGTAAGACCTGAGGCAGTCTAACTAACCATTTTTTTAAAAAAGAACCAGAAGAGACAGTGTTGCTGCAGCATAGAAAGTGGGAGGGAGGGAGGAAAAAAACAGTTTGGGGAAGGTTTAGGTCATGTAAGACTCTAGGGCATTAAGAAATTTGGACTTTATTCCAAATGTAACAGAGAGTTTTTAGGGGGTTTTAAAGCATAAAGGTAACGGGATTTGATTTATCCCAGAGTAGCCATTAGGGGCTTCCCGGGTGCCTCGGCGGCAAATAGTCTGCATGCAATGCAGGAGATGCAGGTTTGATCCCTGGGTCAGGAAGTTTCCCTGGAGAAGAAAATGGCCCCCCTCTCCAGTATCCTTGCCTGGGAAACCCCATGGACAGAGAAGCCTAGCAGACGACAGTCCATGGGGGTCATGCTGCCCACAGGTAGAAGATCCAAAGGAAATAATGTTCTTGTCACATGTGGGCATCAGGCTCTCTTCCCCTGCTCCAATTGTATGCCAGAGCAGTTTTGACCAAAGATGGAAATCTCAGGTACCTACAGGTGCCAAACAGGTTACATAAATGAGTGATGGCACTTTCTAGAAAGCACAGCTACGGTTCAGTCTCAGCCATTTTCAGTCTCAGATGAGAATGTGCAGTGTTACCAGATAGTCTGATTTTTTAGGATGAGTTAAGGGATCAGATTTTGGTGAATTCTTTATTTTTTTAAACTTTTGGCTAATAATAATAAGGGAATTACTTTCCTGGTGATTCAGTGGTTAAGAATCCACCTTTCAATGCAGGGGATTCAGGTTCCATCCCTGGTCAGGGCACTAAGATCCCACAGGCTGTGGGGCACCTAAATCTCAGACTTAACAGCTACTGAAAGCCAAATTCTGGAGTCCATGCCCCACAACTAGAGAGAAGCCCAGGCACTGCAACAAAAGATCCTACATGCTACCACTAAGATCCAATGCACTCAAAAAACAGACTTAAAAAAAAATTTTTTTTAATGATAAAACACTGTAGAAATCAAGCAAGAATATTCCAGGGCCAGATTCAGCTCTTAGGCAGTCAGTCAAGAGTTTAGTCATTGAAGTTCATCAGAACCAGGATCCAATCTAAACCTTATGACTTGTGACCTTGGAGGTACTGTGTTCTTACTCCTTGGCTCTGCTTCCTCATCTGTGAAATAAAGGCAATGATGGTGCCTACTTCATCAGCCAGTACTCAGATCAATTAAGATTACACTGACAAAACCCTAAGCTCATGGCTCACCACACAGAGTTGCATTAATGCTAGTTTAGCGACTCATTGGCACATGAAAATGTAGGGACAGAAATTCAAGAATATCAGACAATGTTTACCTCCCAAAACCCTACACAGTGATTAATTGTGGGCCATCCCATCTCACTTCTTAGTAATTTTGTTCATCTGTCTCACATGGCTCACCACACAGAGTTGCATTAATGCTAGTTTAGCGACTCATTGGCACATGAAAATGTAGGGACAGAAATTCAAGAATATCAGACAATGTTTACCTCCCAAAACCCTACACAGTGATTAATTGTGGGCCATCCCATCTCACTTCTTAGTAATTTTGTTCATCTGTCTCCAAGAAATTCTGAGCCAGCCCTGTCCCCAAGAGCTGCCCGTGAAAAATGACCCCTTTCCTCTTCAAATCTAAGCCAGTTGCACACCAATAAATGTGGCTTATATCTGCCCCTCTATTTTGAGATAAAGGCACGCATATTCAAAGCTATGATTTTTCCAGTCATGTACAGATATGGGTGTTGGACCATAAAGAAAGGTGAGCGCCAAAGAATTGACGCTTTTGGATTGTGGTGCTGGAGAAGACTCTTGAAAGTCCCTTGGACAGCAAAGAGATCAAACAAGTCAATCCTAAAGGAAATCAGTCCTGAATATTCATTGGAAGGACTGATCCTGAAACTCCAATACTTTGGCCACCTGATGCAAAAGAGCCGAATCGTTGAAAAAGTCCCCGTTGCTGGAAAAGACTGAGGGTAGGAGGAAAAGGGGATGGCAGAGAATGAGATGGTTGGATGGCATCACCGATTCAATAGACACAAGTTTGAGCAAACTTCAGGGGATAATGAAGGACAGGGAAGCCTGGCATGCTGCAGTCTGTGGGGTCACGGAGAGTCAGACACGATTTAGCACCTTAACAACAACAGTAACACTTGAAATCACCTGGGGAGCTTTAAACAAAGCTGATACCTGGGTCCCATTCTGGGAATCTGGATTTGACTGGGGCCCGAAGAGGTGTTTTTTTTCAAGTTCCCCAGAAGATACTACAGCGAAGCTAGGTTTGAGAATGAGCGTCTTAAAAAGTATGTAACCAGCAGGCATCTGGCCAGGGCCACAGGGCCTCAGGACGTGGGGGGTTATTTTCTTTAATACACAAGACATCTAATGCAAAGCTAAGCAACCTGCTGCAGTCCATAGGGGTCACAAAGAGTCAGACATGACTTAGTGACTGAACAACAACAAATTTTGAGATAAGAGGAGGAAATGGGCCTTGATGGGTCAGCTTGAAAGAGTCCCTTTCCCCTGAGTCCTGGGTTTTCCCCTGAGAAACCACTTGGTGCATATCATCGTTCATCTTTATCCCCCATCAGAAGGATGTAGGAAGAGATTATAATGGGCTTTGGAGTCAGATGAACCAGGGATCAAATTCTGGTTTGCCCTCAGCTAGGCAACGTTAAGCAAGTTACCTCACCTCTCTGAGCCTCACATCTTTTTCTGGAAAATGAGGATAAAGGTACCCTCCTCTAGGGGATATTGTCCATTTAAAGTGTGATAATGAAAAAAATTAAAAGGAAAAATAAAATGTGATCATGTCAGGAGAATCGGTATCACTATGTCATTCAGTCCTGCTAAATAAACAGAAAGAACTATCGCTTCATGGGGAAGATGGAAATGCACTTTAATTTTTAAAAAGAAGTTAGCGGCTTCTGTTCAGTGTTTTATGTACTTAGACTTGGCCCCCCAATTTAACATAAAGCCTAGTCACAGCGAGGGCNAAGATGGAAATGCACTTTAATTTTTAAAAAGAAGTTAGCGGCTTCTGTTCAGTGTTTTATGTACTTAGACTTGGCCCCCCAATTTAACATAAAGCCTAGTCACAGCGAGGGCAGAGGGAGGAGGTGAAAGGCTGTCTCTTAAATGAAATACATTCCTTCTCTAGCAGTCTCACTGCTTCCTTCTTTCGCTGTCCAGGCCACCTGGTCAAAAAATCATCCATGATCTTTTTAAATTAAAAAACAAAAACAAAAAAACCCACAGAATATATGGCGTCTATGATTTTCTCTGTCTAAAGCACTGGGTCCAAAGTCAAAGGTCTCCAAAGCACTAGACTCACCCCACACACTCCTTGGAACAGGTTTCCTTTCCTCCATCAGTAAATATTTTTGAGGACCTACTATGCACCGGGCATTTGAGGCAGATGGGTTAAAAGATGTCGCTATCTTCTCTTCATAAACTAGCAGGGAAAAGGAGACAAGCAGACAGTCCATTATGATACATTGTAGTCACTAAAAAAAATACCTCTTGCTTGAAAAATTGATTAGCATCAGTATGTCAGTACAAGACTACAACTATATGCTAGTGAGGAAATTAAGGGAAGGGAAAATAAGGGTAAGCAAAACACGATGACGTTGGGGACTTCCCTGGTAGTCCAGTGGTTAGGGATCTGCCTTCCAGTGCAAAGGAGTTGGGTTTAATCCCTGATGGGGAAACTATCCCACACGCCTTGGGGCAACTAAGCCCCTGCTCCACAATTAGAAAGCCTGCATGCTGAAATGAAGACCCAGCACAGCCAAAATAAATACATAATATTTCATAGAAATAAATTCACCATCATATTAAAAAAAGAAGAAAGTTGGAAGTGAGATGAATGTCCATGACACATACCGAACAGATTACTGGTAGCCTGCACATTGGACACCAAGCTTCCTAGCAGCCAATGCAAAGAGAGAAATAAAATGTTACTGGACAACGTGATGTCAGCAGAGAGAGGGTATACAATCCTGCTGGGGAACCAGAGGAGAGACCTGTGGCAGGTCATTTCTGAGATGGGTTTTAAAGCACAAGCAAGGTTTGTGCAGACAGATAAAGCTGGAAGAGTGGTCACAGCAAGGCCAGATTCCATGCAAGGCTTGGAATCCAGGTCTTCAAGACTGCTCTCATACCAACCTCCAAGCTTATGAGCCAAGCTTGGGATGCTGCTGCTCTTGCCTTTTCTCTTTACTTGGCAGGATGGGCTTAGTACCAAATTTCATAAAGAATCCTGCCAGCGATCTGCCCTCGCTGTTCTCACAGCAAGTTCTTTAAAAAAAGGTGAGATTCAGAGAGAGTTCCGTTGGCTGCAGCACGTTCTGAAGTTTCTGCCTTTCCTTTTTGTTCCTGGCTTGGCAGAGTAGAGAAAACACAGAAATCGATTCAGATTCAAATTCTCTGCAAATAAAGCACTGACAATGAAAGAAAACCTCTCCTCCCTTCCCCTGAGCTACCTGGATTGCACTGTTACTGATGGGGGTCTGGATTGCCCATGAATTATCCTGGATGTTGTCTGACTATGCCCCTGAGAGCTACTAAACACATGCAGTACTGACCACTTTATGCAAACAACCAGCCAATCAGTCCCTGAAACTCAGTTTGCATTGACCTAAAGACCAGACATTGCACTGGAGTCAGATTATGGAGGACCTCATAAGACGATTAGTTTGCTCAGGATCTAAACTCTGAGTGGAGATTTGCATGCAGGAGGTTTCCTCAGGAATGTTCTCAGGTACAATGCCTGGGAAGAAGGGACGGAAACCAGAGTGGAAAACCCGTGAGCAATGATGCAGTTACAATACAAATCTCAGACGATGCCACAGGGGGCGCTGTATCTGTCTGGAATTGAAGCAAAGGAGCCAGACTTTGTACCTCTGCTCTGGCCGAGCTTGGATGGAGTCGTCCCCTGATAACCTTGGACGAGGCAGCACCCTGTCTAGGGAGGGACTCAGCTGTGAGCTCTTGGTCTCACAGTGGGTCAGGACAACACACCGTAGCATCCACTACAGCAGATGAAGGAGTTGGGATTTTTTTCTCAGAACGAAGAGAAGTTGCTGGCGTGTTTCAGGTGGGGGGTTGGCACCATCTGATTTTTGTTTGAAGATTCCTCCGGCTGGGTGATGAAGTAGAAGTGGGCAAGGTTGGCAGTAAGGAGACCAATTAGGACAACTGTGGAGATGTCTTCACCAGAAAGGATGGTGACAAGGTAGCAATGGGTGGTTTGGAACAGTAGGACGTGATGAATGACTGCCTGGGGAGCGGGGAGGACTCAGATTTGAGCGTCTGGATGGATCATGAGATAGCAGACCTGGGAGAAAGGTCAGGTTTTAGGAGAGAGCTGTGTACTCCATCTGGAGCAAAGAGAGTCTGAAATCCCTGGGAGATACCCAAGAGAAAAGGTCGTATAGTTTGAGTGTGAAGCTCAGGAGAAAAATCTGGGCTAGAGACGAACAGAAATTCTCAGCATAAAAATGATACCTGAAGCTATGGTGGTAGATGAGCCTTCCTAGGAAGGATGGGTAACCTGAAATGGAAAGAGCCTACAAGAGAAGCCTAGAGAAACCCAGTTTTTAAAAGAACAGATGGATGGAGGTCAGACAAACAGGCTAAGAGACAAACCAGGATGTCAGTCAAACACCAAGAGAATATGGTAATAATATATAGCTAACTTGTGAGGCTTCCCAGGTAGTGCTAATGGTAAAGAACCTGCCTGCCAACATGACACATGGGTTCGATCCCTGGGTCAGGAAGATCTCCTGGAGGAGGGCATGGCAATCCACTCCAGTATGCTTGCCTGGAGAATCCCCATGGACTTGGCTACGGTATCCCTGGCAGGCTACAGTCCATAGGGTCACATAGAGTCAGACATGACTGAAATGACTTAGCATGTGCAGCTAACTTGTATTGAATGGTTCCAGGCTATGAGTTTTGCAAAGGTTATTTGATGATAGAAGAAACCAAGGCTTAGATGGGTGACTAATTCAGGACTGCACAGTCAGCAGGAATGGAATAAGGGGTTGGTCTCAGAGTATCTGCTTCCATTCTGTGTCTTGATTTATTGTAGTAAAGATGACAAGGGGCTGGAGAGTTTTCAGGAAGGAAGTGAAGTGAAGTTGCTCCACTGTGTCCAATTCTTTGTGACCTCATTGACTGTAGCCCACCAGGCTCCTCCATCCATGAAATTTTCCAAGCAACAGTACTGGCATGGGTTGCCATTTCCTTCTCCAGGGGATCTTCCTGACCCAGGGGTTGAACCCGGGTCTCCCACATTGTAGGCAGATAGATGCTTTATCATCTGAGCCACCGGGGAAGCCCTTTCAGGAAGGAAGGAGTGGTCAAATCTGGCAAATATTGCAAGGAGGGGATGCAAGAGGGAATGTGACAATGTCTATGACCTTTTCAGCAAGGAAGGAGTTGGTGGTTTGGTGAGGGCACTTCTACTGGGATGATGGGGACAGAAGCTGGAGTGGACTGAGCCAAGAAGGGATGATGAGCTACTCTGAACTTCTTCGGCCATAACGTTCTGATGTATCAGCCACCTTATTAGGTTTCCCAGCTAATCTTTTACATTTGTTTTCATTTTCTCTGAGCATGGTTGCCTTGTTGACCGGAAGGTTCACTTAACAGTAGTGGGTGCCTACAGAAAGGACAAGGATGGACGCGGTTAGTCCAGGAGAGCATAAATAATGACAGAATATAGGCAGCACCTTTAACTCTATCAGCCTTGGGATATGGTCAGAGACTGGCCCATTGTCCAGTGGATTTCATGATAACACTCAGATTCCCATTGTATTGCAGCTACTGTAATATTGCTCTGGGTTTGTTTGTTTTTCAGTTTGGAGAAAAACCTTGCTTTTCTAACAATAGTGATAACACAATCAGATTCAGGATTCTGCTTTATTCCTGAATATTCACGAACAGGAGGAAGGGGAAGTGGTGGGTTGGGGAGAAAGAGAGGGCAGCAGCCGTGATAGTAGTCATAGAAACAGTGGTAGTAGCAGCAGCAACAGCAGCAGGCGTGGCAGTAATAATAGTAAATGCTCTTAAAGAAAGATCAGCTTATCAATGGAACAGATTAGAGAGTCCAAAATAGACCCCCATATCTACGGTCGATTGATTTTTAATGAGCATGGTGAGAAAATTGAGCAGGAAAAGAATAGCTTTGGAAAAACAAGATATCCTCTGCCCAGGAGCCAGGCTCCTCTGTCCATGGGATTCTCCAGACAAGAATACAGGAGTGGGTTGCCACTCCCTTCTCCAGGGGATCTTCACAACCCAGGGATCAAACCCAGGTCTCCCGCATTGTAGGCAGATCCTTTATTGTCTGAGCCAACAGGGAAGCCCATAAGAAAAAGAAATGAACCTTAAATCTAAACTTACACCATACACCATAGATTAAAAAAAAAATTAACACAACATTGGCCATAGAGATAAATTTTATAAAAGTTAAAATTGTCAAAATTTTGGAGGAAAAATAGGAAAAGGCCTTTTTGACTTTGGCATAGGCAATGATTTTCTAGAAGAAAAAAAAAAGTACTATCAAAAGAGAAAAGTGGATAAATTTGACTTAATTAAAATTGAAAATATCTGTTCTTCAAAGACACCACTACAGAATTGAAGAAGAAAGCCACAGACTGGTAGAATATGCTTAAAATGCAAACAACTGACAAACCACTTGTATCCAGAAATATATGCATGCGTGCTAAATCGCTTCAGTCCTGTCTGACTCTTTACAACTCCATGGACTATAGCCTGCCAGTCTCCTCTGTCCATGGAATTCTCCAGGCAAGTATACTGAAGTGGGTAGCCATTCCCTTCTCCAGGGGATCTTCCCGACCCAGGAATGGAACCCAGGTCTTCCACATTGCAGGCAAATTCTTCACTATCTGAACTACCAGGGAAGCCCTGATTTCCTTTGGGGTTAACTGGTTTGATCTTGCAGGCATTAGAAGATTTAGAATTAAAAAGACTAATCATTCCAATGGAGAAGAGGATGTGGAGTAAACCGAACTCCACATGATAAGACCAATTTGGAGAACAGTTCGACAGTTTCTTATATAGTTAAAAATATACTTACATACAACCCCGTGATTTCACTCCTCACTTTATGTATTTATTTTGTACCTGCATGGCATATGGGCATCTTGGTTCCCAACCAGGGAGCGAACCCATGCCCCCTGCATTGGAAGCTCGGAGTCTTAACCACTGGACTGCCAAGGAAATCTCTCATTCCTTACTTTTAAGAAGTCAAAACGTATGTTCACACAGACTTATAATAGGATGTTCAAATGAGACATTCCTCTTGCCCCTACGTTGAAAACAATTCAAATGTCCATCAACAGGTAAATGGGCAAATTAGGATACATCCGTACAATGGACTAGTACTCAGATATGAAAAAGGAACAAGACACATAACAGAGATGAATCCCCAAAACTAAAGTGAGCCAAAGAAGTAGAAACAAAAGAAGACATGTGCTGTGACTCATTTATCTAAAACTCTGTAATTCTCAACTGCGGGTGATCATTCTCTCCTGGGGGGCGGGGCATCTGGAAATATAACTGATTTGTCACCAACTGGCTTCCAGGGAGTAGAGGCTGGAGATCTTGCTCAACATCTTAAAATGCAGAAATCAGCCCCCATTGCAAAGAAATATCTGATCCAAGATGCCCAGAATTATCTGATCTAGACATACCAAGGTCAAGAACCCCAGGCTAAACTAACCTCATAGTGACAGGAAGTAGACTGGTCCTGGCTGGGGGTGAGAAAGTGAGGGTTGACTGCATGGGAACATGAGAATGAAGAAAATGTTTTATATCCTGATTGTGGTTTAAAAAAAAAAAAAAAACACTTTATTGGATGCAAATTATACCTCCTTGAAATTGATTAAAAAATAGTAAATGCTCATCTTAAATGTCATCACCTTAAACCCCCTACTTAGTCTTGGTTCCCTTCCATGCCATCTTAGAGCACTGTGAACATTTCCTTGTAATTACATTTATTTGTGAAACCGCTTATTGAAAAGACGGTCTCTCCTGCTAGACCATCAAGGTTAGGACGTGCTGGTGTTAGCAGTGCCAAGAACAGGGCTTGGTAGAATGCAGGGTTTCAACACATGCTTTTTTGTGTGTCTGAACAAACAAATGGATAATCCCCATTATTACTTTTGCAAAATTATTCATCCTCCAGGGATCTTAGCTCCCTGATAATAGCACCCCGTTCTGTGAAATTTTGCTTTGTTTATTAAAATGACTGCTCTGCTCTCTTGAACCTAGCTCATTTAAATCTGACTTCCCTTGCACTGCCTGCAGACTCTCATGGGACAGGACTTAATGAATACACTTGACTTTAATAAGCACAGTTCCGAGGTCATCGAACTCCCTACTCTATTGGGGTGGCCATGTTATGAAGGGGGGGCCACCAATGTGCTGTAGCAAATTATTAGTACTGTTATTAACGTTTGAGGCAGAAACCACCAAAAGCAGTTTCTGGAAAACTCAGTGGTAAAGAACCCGCCCCCCAGTGCAGGAGAAAGAGCAGACATGGGTTCAATTCCTTGGTTATGAAGATTCCCTGGGGGAGGAAAGGGCAACCTGATTTGGTATTCTTACCTGGAGAATCCTTGTGGACAGAGTGGCCTGGGGGGCTACAGTCCATGGGGTTGCAAAGAGACAGACATAACTGGGCACACACGCACGCAGCATGTCTCTGGGTCTGTTTCTCGCTTTTAAATTGTACTCCAGAGCCTCCTAGATCCAATTGCCCAGAGATGGGAGAAGGACTCTTGTGAAGCATTGTCAACCCTGAGATGCCTCATGACTGACAGCTCTTTGCAGATAAGGACCATCTGCCAAGTGGCCCTGAGGGCTCCTGCCAAGAGAAGAGAGGCTCGAGGGAGCAGGAATTGAAAATAACTGAGTTTACACACACACACATTCTTACCAGCCTCCCTCGCGTGCCTAAAATGTTGAGCTGTAACAACCCAATCCTCAAGGGTATTTCAGAAATAATTGGACTGGAGCAGACCCACTGAGTCCATGTCCCTTAAAGATAAAAACCAACCTCACCCCATCACATATCCTTATCCATAAACAGTCGACAGGAGCTCAAGAGAAACCCAGCCTGCTTATACTGACGCTTTGCTCCGCTTGACAGAACCCTCTGTTGCCTGGTGGGATTGTCTTTTCCCTTAAAATTGACCCTCGAGCCTGGAATGTCTGTGAAACAGCAGAAAAGATGAGCAGAGCTCCTTCCAATCAGGCTCCTCTTCAGCGTACTCAGACCCAGGACCCTGCTCCCTGTCCCCCCCGGGCCCCACGGAAGTGCCCACCATAGATGGATCACACTCTGTGTTTAGCTGATGCTGTCTTTACGTTGCCACCAGGACCAGCCCCAGTCTCCTGGGTTCTTCAGACGGTGTTGAGCACACAGAGCGCCCAACTTTGTCTTTTCTGATTTATGACTTGCAGTATTGCCTGAAACAGTGGAGGCAGGCAGCGCTCCTTCTCCAGAGGACCAGAAATATAATCCCAACTGCATATTTAATGCTTCCAGGGTTCAGGCAGTTTTCTAAGTATTTAATAAGCTTTGCTTTTCATTTAGGGCTTCCTTGGTGGCTCAGAGGTTAAAAAAAAAAAAAAAAAATCTATCTGCAATGCAGGAGACACAAGAGATGTGGGTTTGATCCCCGGATCGGGAAGATTCCCCCAAAGGAGGGCATGGCAACCCACTCCAGTATTCTTGCCTAGAGAATCCCATGGAGAGAGGAGCCTTGCAGGCTAGAGCCCATGGGGTCACAAAAGAGACATGACTAAGAACTAAAGAACAACATAATACCCTCCTTACATGGAGCATTGTGAAGATTCAGGTAGACCAAATACCTGGCCCAAGCAGATGCCAGACACACAGTGCTTAAGACCTTCTTCCCTAAATGACACACTGCACAGAGGCAGTGAGGTAAAATTTATACTTTCTGTTGGGCTGCCCTCATAGCTCAGTCAGTAAAGAATCTGCCTGCGATGCAGGAGACCCAGGTTCGATTCCTGGGTCGAGAAGATCTTCTGGAGAAGGAAATGGCAACCCACTCCAGTATTCTTACCTAGAAAAATCCCATGGGCAGAGGAGCCTGGCAGACTACAGTCCATGGGGTCACAAGAGTCAGACATGACTTAACCAGCATGGTTACCAGGGGAAAGGGGAGGAGGGAGGAACTGGGAGATTGGAATCGACGTATACACACTACTAGATATAAAATAAATAACTAATAAGGAAACTCTACCCAATACTCTGTAATGACCTCTGTGGGAAAAGAACTTAAAAAAGAGAAGATACACGTGTACGTACAATTGATCCACTTTGGTGTACAGTAGGCTGGTGTATGGGGATGATCCGGAGGGATGATGTGGGGTGGGAGGTGGGAGGCGGGTTCATGTTTGGGAGTTCGAGTACACCCGTGGCAGATTCATGTCAATGTATGCCAAAACCAATAGAGTACTGTAAAGTAAAATAAAAAAAGAAAAGAAAGTAAAACAACATTGCCAATCAACTCTAATAAACATTTTTAAAAAAGGAACTCAACTTTCTGAGCCCTTTCTGAGTAAGGCTCAGGACAGTCTGCTCTTGGAAGTGAACAAAGAGGCCTTAATTCCTTTTTTAGATTTTTTTGATGCAGGGATGTTTTCTGTGTAAACTTCTGAGTGAAAATGGACAAACAACTTCCTTTTCTTTTCATATGTGTCTTTCAAATGTGCATCCCCCAAAATCATTACTGTAAACCTCTCATAAAATTACAGCACCTGATCACGTGATCCTCAATCATTGTAACGATCAGTAACGTCAGTGGCAAAGAATCTAAATGACTAGTTTTTTGTTGTTCAGTCACTAAGTTGTGTCCAACTCTTTAAGACCCCATGGACTTCCTGTCCTTCACTGTCTCCCAGAGTTTTCTCAGATTCATGTCCATTGAGTCGGTGATGCCTTCCAACCCGTCTCATCCTCTGTTGTCCCCTTCTCCTCCTGCCCTCAATCTTTTCCAGCATCAGGATCTTTTCTATTGAGTCCATTCTTCATATCAAGCAGCCAAAGAATTGGAGTTTCAGCATTAGTCCTTCCAATGAATATTCAGGGTTGATTTCCTTTAGAATGGACTGGTTGGATCTCCTTGCAGTCCAAGGGACTCTCAAGAGTCTTCTCCAACACCACATTCCAAAAGCATCAATTCTTCAGTGCTCAGCCTTCTTTATGGTCCAACTCTCACATCCATACACGACTACCAGAAAAACCATAGTTTTGAGTGGACTCCAAAGGCAGCTCCCAGCGCTGTCAGAACCCCCTGAAGGGATCCACTGATGGAAAGATTGCCAAAGGAAAGGCACATAAACCAAGACTTTGACCTTCTACTTGTCCCGTCTTTATACAGGGATGTCAGGATGATGACAGTGATGAATAAGGCCACAGAGCAAGCAAGGGGAGAAAGCTGGTGGCAAAGCCAGGTGTGTGGTGGGATGCCAGTGAGCAGCTGAGCAGGTGGTCCACGAAGGAAGACCTCTCTTCAAGGACCAGCCCTCCAAGGACCACCATGTCTCTATAATCTCAACTGAGGCTTGAAAGTCAGATACGTCCTTCTCATGCAGTGCTCCTAAGAAGTTGCGGGAGCCCTCCAAAGTTTAAGGAACTGGAAAAGTCTTGATAGACTCTGAAAGAGAGGAAAGCGTTTTAAATATCAGAGATCTGGCAGCTTCTCAGAGAAATCGGAGCCCTCTCCACGGTGACAAAGGACCAGCCCCAGCAGTGCCTCTGTGGGCGATGCTCTGCAGCTCTTCCAGTCTCCCTCTCCACCTCCTTTCCTTGCCTTGACATACAGGGGCCAAGCTCTCTGCATTCATACAGATCTGGGATCAAACTGAGGCTCCACCACCCCCCAGCTATGTATCCTTGGATTAGTTACTTCACTTTTCAGAGCCTCAGATCCTCATTTGTAAACACACCAGCATAATTCTGGCATATCCCTCTTGGGTTCCTATACAGGTTAGATGAAATATGAGTGAAGAGTCACTCCTTAATAACTGCTGGTTTCCTAAGTACTTTCCCCAGGACAGTTTTCGGTATCCATAATGTTGCTGTTGTCATTAAGTCATGTCTGACTCTTTGCAACCACATGGACTGCAGCCCACCAGATTCCTCTGTCCATGGGATTCTCCAGGCAAGAGTACTGGAGTGGGTTGCCATTCCCTTCTCCAGGGGATTTTCCTGACCCAAGGATCAAACCGGTGTCTCCTGCACTGCAGGCAGATTCCTTATCACTGAGCCACCTTGGAAGCCCAGTATCCATAACAGTGACAATAATATAATATTAAGTGACCATTATGTACTAGGCTGTATGCTAAACATTCACACTTTATTGTCTTATTAATTTGTATTAATTCTCACAACAGCCCTATGATACAGATGTAATTTTAGAGTAGAGAAAACCAAGTCCCAACAAGGTTATGTAATCTATCCAAGGACACAGATGGAAAATGGCTAAGTAGGGATTCTAGCTAACCAACCGAATCCAGACCCACTCCCCTTAGCCACAACCACCATGATGCCTAAGAACATAGTACCTCTTCTCTTCCCTCCTTCCTTTATTTTCTTTCTTCTTATGATTCCCTCTAATCTACCTTCTTTCCCTGGGTTGAATTGATCCATGAGTCCTTTACACATATAATGCACTGGGGAGCTTTTAAAAACCATTCATGTAAAGTTACCTTATTTGTCAATCACTCAACATCTTTGGGCTGCCAATCACTGGCTGAGGCACGTAGTGCCATCTGAGCCCCACAAGGCTTCTTTCAAGCAAACACAGCCAAACTCAGTATCCGCATTGGACAGAATTTAAATAAGAACTGAGACTCAATCTCTAAGGACTCAAGCGGTGTGCACATTTGCAGGAATTTGCACACTTTATAACTGACACCTGGATGTTTGGCTCTCTTCCCAGCACTTTTCACAACGGTGTCCACACAAATTAACAATAATGACCTAAACGACAAGGTCAACTAAGCTCTCTTAAGCACCTGCAATGTGCAGGAACTGTTCTAGCCACTTTAAATATATTATTCACCCACAAAGAACTCAATGAGTTAATTACTCTATTTATCCCCATTTTACAGAAAAGGAAACAGGCTCGGAGAGGTTAAATAGCTCGTGGGTTCTTTATCGAATAAGAGGCAGAGCCAGCAATCAGACCCACATCTCTCTGATTCAAAAGCTTATCCTTTTAACCTCTATACTCTGCTGCCTCTCCAAAGCAGTTAAATAAAAGATAAGGCTATATCTTAGTAAGTGCCAAATGAAGAGAGAGGCCATTTATATTCTGAAAATTCAAAGAGAAGAGACACAAGTGAAAGATGGCAAAGGCTAGGGACTGGCTGTTACCTGGAAATTCTTTATTTCCTCTCTAAAGGAGCCTCAGTTTCTTCAGCTGAGAATTGGAAATAATAGGATCCGTCTCAGGAGGTCAGCATGAGGATTTAAGAGGATAAAAGAGGAGGAAGCAGAGAGGGGCTTGGTTTGTGTAGACGATTTGCATCGAGGATCCTTGATTGGATCTGAGTGGGTTTCTTGAAGGGGGAGGAGGATGCTGCCTTTCCCTTCCTGCGGTTGTGAATCCAAGTTTGAGATGAAAGGAACCCTAAGACGTGTGGGAATATGAAGATGTGACTTCCTCAGCTTGCCTGCGGGAGCAATCTGACGGCCTCAAATAATTGTCTCAAAAGAACCAATTCAGAGAAAGTACATTATGGGAGGCAAGAAAATTGCCTAATCCTTGTGCTGCTGAGACCTCAATTTGCAGAAGCTCAGAATCAAAATAATGAGGAAATAAGCACTGGAGCCCAGAGAAGGCAATGGCACCCCACTCCAGTACTCTTGCCTGGAAAATCCCACGGATGGAGGAGCCTAGTGGGCTGCAGTCCACGGGGTCACTGAGGGTCAGACACAACTGAGTGACTTCACTTTCACTTTTCACTTTCATGCATTGGAGAAGGAAATGGCAACCCACTCCAGTGTTCTTGCCTGGAGAATCCCAGGGACGGGGGAGCCTGGTGGGCTGCTGTCTATGGGGTGGCACAGAGTCGGACATGACTGAAGCAACTTAGCAGCAGCAGCAGCAAGCATTGGAGCCATTCTAAGACGGTTTCTCTGTGAATGCCCCATTGTCAGTCAGTCACTAGATGGCTCCATCTTTTAGGCTGGAGAAGTTCTCGAGGCCACGCAGGGCTAGCTGTGACATTGGGGAAAGTATAAATGGAGTGAATCGAGCACAGAAAGGACCAGTAGAAAGGCTTGAGGTCTGAGGGGGCTAACGTCACAACTCAGCCACTCACCAGCTGTGTGCACCTGCAGATAAACAGAGAATCTTCTCTGCCTCTCTGGACCTGCTTGGGAAAGAGTTATGTTGCTGAAACACAAAAAGGAATCTGAGCACAGAGGGTGCCTATGGAAGATGTTCAGTAATTATCAGTGTAGCACTGCCCCCTGCTTATCACCTATGGAACTCTGATCAGATCACCAAACCTTCTGTGCCTCAGTTTCCTTATCTGTAGAAGGAAGGTGTGATTGCATTTACCCACAGGTTGCTGAGAAGATTAAACGAGAAAATGAGGATAAACAACTTATCACAGCACATCGCACAATGCCCAGCACATCGCAAGCAATCCACAGACAGTATGTATTGCTATTGTTTCATTAACTATTGACTCTAAGTCCTTTTGGTTAATAGTTAAGCACATGAATTTTGCTATCAGATCAACCCAAGTTTGACTCTAGGCATGACTATTTTCCAGATGGGTGAATAACTTATGGGAATTAATTTCTTGCCACCTCAGTTTGCTCAACTACAGAGGTGGGAATGATACTACTATTGCTACCTTGTAGGGTTGTTATGAGACTTTCATGGGTCCATCTATAGAAACCCAGGGATAGAACATAGCTTAAAAGAGGATGGCTGTTGTTGGGGGTGGGGGGCTATTCCCAGGTAATTCAGACCTCATAAGTGATGTTCCATAATGAGGGGAGAAAAATCTGAATGCCACTGGGATGGGGCTCAGGACGGATGACATCAGGTACAGGGCTGGAGCGTCTGTGCTTTGGAAAGGGATCTCATCTGTGTGCTGAATTTGCAACTCATTTATTGAGCACTGACTGTGCTGGGGCTTCCTTGGTGCCTCAGATGGTAAAGAGCCCCACCTGTGATGCAGGAGATTCGGGTTCAGTCCCCGGGTTGGGAACATTCCCCTGGAGAAGGGAATAGCTACCCGATCCAGTGTTTTTGCCTGGAGAATCCCATGGACAGATGATCCTGGGGGGATACAGTCCACGGGGTTGCATAGAGTCAGACATGATTGAGTGAATAACAATTTCATTTCCTGTGTACTGGGGTACAAAGATGGAAACAAGGAGCTAGCAAGCAGTTCCCATGACCCATGTGGATTTGGGCAGAAGGGAAACAAGTATACACTGAGTGTCCACTAAGGGTTCATCCTACACTGGATGTGTTATGTACTACAATGCACTGAATTCCCATAGCAACCCTTTGAGACAGCATGGTAGCCCCCTAGGGCTAGCATAACAAAGTGTCATACCATAGGGGACTCACATGACAGAGATTTATTTTCTCATGGTTCTGGAGGCTAGAAGGCCAAGATCAAGATGCTGACGTATTGGTTTCTCCTGAGGTTTCTCTCCTTGATTTGCAAATGATCACCTTCTTATTATGACCTCACAAGATTTTTTCTTTGTGTGCACACAGCCCTGCTGTGTATCTAAATTTCCTCCTCTTATAAGGACACCAGTCTGATTCCCTGGGCTTCCCTGGTGGCTCAGATATTAAAGAATCTTCCTACAATGTGGGAGATCCAGGAGGCTCAGTCCTTGGGTCGGGAAGATCCCCTGGAGAAGGGAATGGCAAAACACTCCAGTATTCTTGCCTGGAGAATTCCATGGACAGAGGAGCCTGGTAAGCTACAGTCCAGGGGGTCACAAAAGAGTCAGACATGACTGAGCAAACGCAGCATAGCATAACCTTAAAAAATCCCATGACCCTATTGATGGGATTATAAAATGTTCAACCTCTATGGAAAACAGTAGAGTTCTTTTAAATAAAATGAAAATAGAACTACCATATGACATAGCAATTCCACATCTGAGTACATATCCCAAAGAATTGAAAACACTATATCAGAGATACTTGTACACCCATAGCAGCATTATTCACAAAAGCCAAAAGATATGAGCAACCCTAGTGTCCAGTTACAGAACAGTGGATAAACAAAACATGGCATGTACATAAAATGGAATATTATTAAGCCTCAGAAGAGAAGGAAATTCTGACACATGTTACAGCATGGCCAAATCTCGAAGCCATAATGCTAAGTGAAATAAGCCAGTCACAGAAAGACAAATACCTTATGAGCCTATTTATTAGCTCATTATTGACCAGGAGATTTTTGCAAAAACTAACGCCTGCGCCCAGCAATTTGTTATGCAAGAGATATTGATACGTCTCGCGTCAATGATGTTCAGGTAACAAAAGACGAATTAATATGTCTCTGGTCAATAATGTGTTGAATACAAAATTGGGGGGGGGGAAATCTCATGACCTTCCTAGATCTCAGTTTTCTCACCAGCAGAATGGGGCCCATATCTCGTAAAACGGGAGACTGACCTAAATCACCTGCTGGAGTTAAAGAACTTAGCAAAGGACTTCCCTGTTGGTTCAGTGGTTGAGAACTTGCCTATCAATGCAGGGGACATGGGTTCAGTTCCTGATCTGGGAAGATTCCACGTGCCTTGGGTCAGCTAAACCTGTGTGCCACAAGTACTGAGCCCACACCCCTCAACTATAGAAGCCTGCGTGCGCTACAGCCTGCGCTCTGTAGCAGGAGAAGCCCCTGCCACAAGCTCCCGTAACGAGAAACTCCCATATCACGACTAGAGAGCACTCCCCGCTCAACTGCCGCAACTAGAGAAAGCCCTTATGCAGCAATGAAGACCCAGGGTGGCAAAAGTAAATAAATAAAATAAATTACTTTTTTTAAAAAGCGCTTGGCAGACAGGAGATAATTTCCCCCCACCACCATGCACCCTCTCTCCATCTGCACTTTCCCTTCTTCCTTTCTTGTCTTTGCATCCTAGACGCCTTCGCCAGAGCTTCTTGGCTCATGCCAGGCATGCATATTTCCTCCGTCATCGACCGTTTTTCTACCTTTTAGTCTCCAGTGTTATCTGAACTCTCTGCTGCTCGGCTGGCAGAGAATCATCTCAATCTCTTCATCACCAGGTACCTGAGCTGAGTTTTGAATTAGGGAAAGTGAGCGCAGTGGTGGAGAGCTAAATGACAGGGCTTTGAGAAAAAGGTTTTACTTTTGTATCATGTAACAAGGACTGACATTTGAAATAAAGCTAGGAGTATTTTTTAAATTTCATCAACAGATATGAAAATTGATTTGGTGTCCAATTAAAATCCCATAGATTCGAAGTCCTCCTGTGGACGGGGACATTTTACAGATGTGTATTTAATGCATAATTCATGGGAAAGAGGTATGATTTATTTATGTTTATCTGTGAGTATTGGCTGAGCAGGAGCGACTTTAAACGAATAGTTTTATGGCCTTGAAAAATGAAAGAGGCTCCATTTTACATTCATAATTAAAGGGCCACCATTGACTGGGCTTCCCAGATGGTACTGCTGCTGCTGCTGCTGCTGCTAAGTAACTTCAGTCATGTCCGACTCTGTGTGACCCCATAGATGGGAGCCCACCAGGCTCCCTGCCCCCCCCGGGATTCTCCAGGCAAGAACACTGGAGTGGGTTGCCATTTCCTGAACTCACCTGCAAGTGCAGGAGACATAAGAGATGCAGGTTCGATCCCTGGGTCGGGAAGATCCCCTGGAGAAGGGCATGGCAACCCATCTCAGTATTCTTGCCTGGAGAATCCCATGGACAGAGGAGCCTGGTGGGCTACAGTCATGAGGTTACAAAGAGTTGGACACGACTGAGCTACTAACATACACACAAATGACTGAGCATAATGTAGGCACAACTCAGCCTGTCCACAAGCCAGCGGTTTGTGAGAAATGGAATGTCCAGATTCCTAAGGGTTCTGCGAATGGTTCTGGAGGGCTCTTAGGTGGCCAAATGGCATCACACAGAGCTTTGCTGGGGCCTCTTTACTGAAACCACTGGGAGGTCATTTCAGAATCTGAAGCAGGAGAGGGCACTGGTTCAAGGTAAGATCTGCAGGTGAGGATAAGGTCAGTGCTTGGACCTCACGGGATAACCGGGGGGAGAGACTGGCAGGCACCCAGTGCCCAGGTACATGCCGCACAGAACTTGGAAACCTAGCTGCACCAGCAGGACTGCCCCTCCCCCTTCTTCATAGCATCACCATCAAAAGCACAGAACACACACATGGATGCGAGCAAGTTCTAGACCTTGAGTCATTCACTGAACCTTCCTCAATGCCAAGTTGACTCATCTGTCAACTAGGGTAATGACAGCAACAGTCTCATGGGAGTATTGCAAGGATTAAAGTATGAGCATCTGTCTTAACGTGGATCCCCTCTAGCACTGTTGGTATCGCCTCCCTTAGCAATGAGTAAGGGGACCTCACGTCCCGCTTCTGACATAACTGAACGGTGTCCCCTTCATGCTCCTTGTGTCCCTGTTCAGATAGTTAATCATATACACGAATTAATCATTCCCCTAGAGAAGAAAATCAAGGTGAAAGAAGTAACTTGCCCCAGATGACACAACAGAGCCAGGGCTCACACCCCGACATTCAACTCCACTCCTTCCTGCCTCTGATTCGGAACTGACCTCCCAGTGCTCTTGGTAAAGAGGCTCCAAGCAATGTCAGTTGCCTGGAGGCCTGGGAGCCATGTAAGACCACACTCAGAACCTCT
Source organism: Oreotragus oreotragus (assembly GCA_006410675.1). Taxonomy (NCBI): domain Eukaryota; kingdom Metazoa; phylum Chordata; class Mammalia; order Artiodactyla; family Bovidae; genus Oreotragus; species Oreotragus oreotragus. The sequence goes on from SJYX01002099.1 coordinate 432,001, forward strand.
GGGGTTCTTGAAGCTTTGCTCCTCACATGCCACATAGGTGGGCTGAGCCGTGTCTATGTTATGATCAGTTAACTTCTCATCCTTTGATGATGAATATACAACTGCCATCCTTCACCCGTTTAGGATTGCTCCTGGGGTGTTAAAACTCTCTAGCACATTTGCCTACATAAGGCACAGGCCAAGGATGCCCCAGAGGGTGGACAGAGCGCACCCCAGGGAGCCAGAGGAAACCATCAGGATGCAGAGGAGCTGAAAGCCCCGCCGAGGCTGAAGGGTGCGTGCAGGGCCCCTGCAGCATCTGCTCCAATAGGTCTGGCGGCAGCATCCGTGGTCCAGCTCTTGCAGCTCCCAGGAGGTACCTGTGATCTGAGCTGCTGTCCCGAGTGTTCCCTAAGCCAGCATCTGCTGCACGTGGTCCAGGGAGACCACAGCCTGAGATGATGTCGAAGAGGGAACAAAGTCTGGGAGAGCGCTGATAGAGCTTCAGAGTTTACCCCGAGGACAGTGGGGAGCAATCGATGGGGAAACTGAGACTACATGTGATCCGACGAGCACTCGCCCTAACTGCGGCCTTGTAAAAAATAAAAAATCCCAGGGATGATCAGTACTCATCAAAGTGAAGAGAGGCAAGTGAGGAAGAAGGTGACCAGGCAAGGGCCTGGCATGTGTGAAGGCTCTGCCTCTCCATCACTATAGAATCTCATACCTGGGAGACCAGAGAATACACACCACCCCCAAGAGGCCCAGGGTTCAGGGGAGGGGAGCACCTGGAGACGGCCCATGGACATTCACATCTCCATGGCAACACACTTACCTTCCTGGGATACAAAGATCTGGAGGGTGAGGTTGGACCTTCCAGTATCTTCTGGAGAATCATTCATTCATTCATTTACTTGTTCATTCATCCAATAAATATTCACTGAGCTCCTCCTAGGTACCAAGCCCCATAAGGGATATAAGGACAAACCAAACCCATAAGATATGTCCTCATGGAGCTCATTGTCAACCTTCACATCTCCACGATGACAAGCCGGTCTTCTAAACCAGGATCTTTGGAGTTCCCAGGAGAAGAGGGAAAGGCAGTCACTTTGGGAACAACTCCTGGTGGCTTTAGTAGACTTCCCTGTGATACCTGAGGCTCCAGCAGCCTCTCCTGATGACCCAGCACTTCTTCCAGAAAAGGACAAAGCCTGAGCAGAGGCCTCGAAGTCGTGTACATGTTCAAAGGGTTCAGCACAGGCCCTTGTTCCTGCAAATAATTAATCAAATCTCAGGCAGCACCCGGCCTAGTGAGGAGGCAGAATCTAATTGCCACAAGGAAAACAAAACAGCACAGGCTGGTTGGTTGCCTGAGTGTTCTTGGCTCCAGAAAACCAGAAACCAGGGCTGGTTCATATGCAAAACAGCTTTGTTCAGACCTCTGCTTGTTCCAGCTTTCCACCTTCAAAGGCAAGACATTCCTTTGTTTGCAGAGTTGGAGGCTTTTTCAGGACCCAAGTCTACAGTCAGCTCCTCGGCGCTAGAGGCTCTGCAAAGGCCACTGAACTCCTGGAGGATTAGTCTTTCCCCTGAATTTCCCAGACCTCAAGGCTGCTGGGAACTTACTCGTCTCTTTCTGTCCATTAGCTTCTCCTCAAATGTTCTTGATATCAGAAGAATTATAACAACTATGGCAATATTGTTGAAGATCGTTCATTGAGAGGCTGATGTGTGACATATGTGTGTCAGAATAGCGTGTTAGTCGGTCGGTTGTGTCCGACTCTTTGCGACCGCAGGGACTATAGCCCACCGGGCTCCTCTGTCCATAGGGATTCTCCAGGCAAGGATACTGGAGAATTGAGTGGGTTGCCGTTCCCTTCTCCAGGGGATCTTCCCAACCCAGGGATTGAACCCACGTCTCCTGCGTTGCAGGCAGATTCTTTACTGACAGAGTCACCAGGGAAGCTCACTGGGTGGGTGGGTTGTGTTCAAAAAACCTGAACTCCCCAAAAGGTTTTTCAGCAAAGCATTTTTTAAGACCAGCTGAAGGAGGGGCATCTGGGTATGCGATCAACTCATGCACAGTTCTCTGATTGGCTGAGGGGGAGGTAACAGGGCAGTGTCACGGGCATCAACATTAGCAATCCTTGGGTACCAGCAGTCCTAAGGATTCCTTAGGGGCTTCCCTGGTGGCTCAGCTGGTAAAGAATCTGCCTGCAATGCTGGAGACGTGGGTTCAATCCCTAGGTTGGGAAGATCCCCTGGAGAAGGGAACAGCTACCCATTCCAGTATTCTGCCCTGGAGAATTCAATGGACTATTCCATGGGATCACAAAGAGTCAGACATGACTGAGTGACTTTCATTTTCACTTTTCTGGCACCAGCAGGTCTGGGGGCTACCTGACCATCAAGTAGTTAATTTATTCCATTTGATAGTGGCTTTAACAGATGTAGGGGCTTCCCAGGGGGCTCAGTGGTAATGAAGAATCCGCCTGCCAATGCAGGAGGCACAGAAGACTTGGTTTCAATCCGTGGGTCAGGAAGATCCCTCAGGAAATAAGCATCCGATAATATTATCCAGTACTTCAGAGAAGACATAAAGCAGAGGATATGGGGGAGGGGTCTGCACCAGGAAGGCCCCACAGGGTCCTGCTCAGTTACAATGATAATTGGTAATTGGTAATTGGTAATTGGTAATTGGTAATTGGCTGAGGTCTCTTTTGCAGCCCAGTTCTCCTCTTCCTACTGCGAAATTCTGCTCCTTTACCTTCCAGCAAGTGTTGAGCCCTAGAATTCTCCCCTCTAAACCTCCAGGCAAATCTCCACCTCAGTCTGTTTCCTGGGAACCACAGTGGATTTCATTATATCTTCTCTGCACAAAAGAAAGCAGAGGCTCAGAGAGGTAGTATAATTTGCCCCAAGCCAGGAAGTAGACTTGGTGCTTGGGGTCCTAGACCGCAGCTTCGAAACTCCTTCAAAGGATTCCATCCTTTCACTGAATCCATTCTTTTCCTTCTGTCTTCCAATAAATGCCTGTTCCAAGGCTCACGAGTTCCCGCCAATGAATCTCCTTAACACACCCCTCCTCCCTCTCTAGCACTTCTGCTGAAAGAGGAAAGCAAGAATGCCCTTTCTAACTCTCCCGGCCAGCGGGTTATCAAGACGGATGCTCGGCAGACAGGAAATAATGTCAAAATCAGGTTCGAAAAGGTTCTGCAACCCTCGGGGGCAGACCGGTCACAAAAATTTATTTTTTCCAAATCAAATCGGATCAGACTCTGAGCTCCATCTGCTGAGGTGGTGACAAATGAAGTCTTGGTTGGGTTTTGCTGTCCCTCCTCTCTGTGAAATCCTCCAGAATTCTGGATGCCTGGAGAATGGAAGACAGACGTGGACCTGAGACAGACGGGGTCCTAGAATCGGTGCCAATTTTTCTGTTTTGTGACACCTGTTGAACCCAGTTTTCGGCGATCTCTGGCTGTTGATGCATGCCTAATTAGGCTCAAAGTGCCCATGGCCAGAGATCCCCTCTCGCTCACCACTGGTCCAGCCACAGAGGCTTGCACCACTGCTCTCAGCTTCCACCCTTGCACGGGCATCCTGAGAGGGTCACAGATTTCACCACCCACAGCAGCGCCCTCAAATCCCATGCCCTCTCTCAGCCAGGGACCCCAACCCCATCCCTACCACCAGAGCTATTTCCATCTCATCCAATCCTTAAGAATTTCACTTTAAAAAAAAAAAAAAAAACTTTTGACACCTCAAAAGGAGTTAGATTTAGGAAATAAAGTCTTTCCAGTTCTTTCCAGGAGCAAAGAAACTATCCTGGAAACACGTCCTCACTGCTTAACCCACGGAGATTCTTGCACTTATTGCAGGGAAAAGTCAATTTTGACTCTACGTTGGAATTGTTTCTTTGACTTGCTTTTCATTGCTTTTGTTATTATAATCACACAGAAGGGCCTGCCTCAAAGAATCCTGCCCTTTTGCCTGACTGTTAAGCTAAAGTGCCTTTGTTCAGAACCCAGTCCTCCCATATGTGGAGGAAGGTGATGGGGCTGGACCTTGACACTGCAAAGTATTTCTCTGTCTCTCTCCCCACTTCCTTCATCAACTTCTCACCTCCCTTTTCTCTCCTTGGCTTCGTTATCTTCCACTACAGTATGGGTCTTCTCTACAGGACAGGAAAAACTGATAGCTGCCAGCACCCACAGCTTACATACTCCTTTATATTTCCAGCCAAAAACAAAACTGTCTTTCCTTCAGCATCAGTTCCAGGGAAGAGGGTCCACTGGCTCTCCTAAGGTCACATGGTCATTCACTGAGCCAACTACTGATGCCTGAGGAATAGAGTTCAACGATCAGACAGATCTGAGCCATATGCCAACCTCATTGACCAGATCTGTTATCAGAAGGAGAGCGATGCAAAACCCTGTGAGATTTTTTTTTTTTCAGTAGCTACTTTACTTAAACATGATCATCTGTACCCACAGTCTCCAAGAACATCAAGTCATGACAGCAAGGGCATGGACATTTGATAAGAGTTGTCAAAGCTAGAAGGTTTTCTTTAAAGTAACTTGGAAATTCACTTTTAGAAGTGAGAAGATGACGGAAGGGTAACTGATCAACATCCAGACGCCCACCTTTGATTGATTCCAAACAGACAGCACATAATTATGTTATTTACCTGGAGATCTCATATGCCAGATGACAAATGTTTCTCTGCAATTATCTGATTTTGCGCTGCCTAATTTAGATGTTCAAGTTGTCAGGAAAGAGCACTTATCCATAAATATAAAATTAACGTCTGTGTATCATCCGGTTATAAGATAATCAGTAAACACGGTATTTAAGAAAAGTGTCCAGTAATTACTGAGGCATGATGTTTGGGGGCATATTTCAGGTAATGAAATAACTGAACATGAGTTTCTATTTAAATGTCATTCATCTGCAGAAAAGAAAATATTCTGCAGCATTTAAGCCATAACATCTCTCAGCTTGACTGTGCATTTGGTAGCAGTTGGTATTAGTTCTCTTGCACAATGAGATGAACTAAGGTTTACTTCTCTGGCTCAGAACCCAGAAATAAGGGTTATGAAATCTTCAATAAAATTTTCCACATCCCTTTCACATTGGCCTCATACCAAAAAAAAATGAAATAACTTCTATAGGCATAAAGACTGACTTACAGTTGACCTCAGCACTGAGACAGAAGAGGGGAACGGGGGAACAGGCAGAAACAGGCAGTTTGTAGAGTGCCTAGTATGTGCTGGGTACCGTGCAAAGAAAGTATTTCCCATGTGCTGTCTCACTGTACACACACTGCCTTTTGTAGAGGACGCAGCCAAGTCTCAAAAGGCTGACTTTGGTCGCCCAAGGTCATACAGCTGGTGGGGAGCAGAGCTGGAGCTAGAAATCACGCCTGCTGGTCTCCAATGTCCATGCGCTCACTGCCATCACATGAGTTCATAAGCAGGGAGCTAAAAAAGATGGATACCAAGGTTTCCTTCAAACTGTCAGGTTCCATGATGCCAGTTTTGGTGGCTCTACTCATACATGACACCAAAATAGCATCTGTGAATCAGGGCTCAAGGGACCCAAATTCTGCTAGGTAGTTGTGTCACCTGTTGTATTTTGCATCGCAAAACCTGTCAGAGTTATCTTGTTTGTTGCAGACACTACATCCTCCCTTGAGGATGGCAAATGATAGAGCTTAGCACGTGGACCAGAAGCCACAGAGTATGGATTTTGGACTCAAACCACCCAGACGCCACTATTTCCCATCTGTCACTATCTCTGAGAATATAAGCAAGGGATTTCTCCCCCTCTAAACTCCAGAACTCTCACCTGTAAAATGAGGTCAAACATATTCATCTCACTTTACTACTCTGAAATTACTACTTGATTTTTGTTTAAATATATTATTTACTTGAACTGGAGCATATAAATTGGATGTTTCTGCCTTCTTCATACTTTGAATAGTAATGAAACTATTTCACAGTTTGAAATGTCTGAAATGCATTTATTTGTCCATTCAGTAAATATTTTATAGAGTACTAGCTATGTGCCTGGAGAAGGCAATGGCAACCCACTCCAGTACTCTTGCCTGGAAAATCCCATGGGCAGAGGAGAGGAGCCTGGAAGAGTGCAGTCCATGGGGTCGCTAAGAGTCAGACGCAACTGAGCAACTTCAGTTTCACTCTTCACTTTCCTGCATTGGAGAAGGAAATGGCAACCCACTCCAGTGTTATTGTCTGGAGAATCCCAGGGACGGGAGAGCCTGGTGGGCTGCCATCTATGGGGTCGCACAGAGTCGGACCCAACTGAAGTGACTTAGCAGCAACACCAGCAGCAGCAGCTATGTGCCAGACACTGTGCTAAGCCTTGTGTGTGTGTGTATATATACATATATATATATATATGTATGTGTGTGTATGTATGCTAGCGTATATATAGAGAGAGAACAAACTAGAGAAGGCGATGGCACCCCACTCAGTCCTCTCGCCTGGAAAATCCCATGGACGGAGGAGCCTGGTAGGCTGCAGTCCATGGGGTCGTGAAGAGTCGGACATGACTGAGCAACTTCATATTCACTTTTCACTTTCATGCATTGGAGAAGGAAATGGCAACCCACTCCAGTGTTCTTGCCTGGAGAATCCCAGGGACAGGGGAGCCTGGTGGGCTGCCGTCTATGGGGTCGCCCAGAATCGGACACGACTGAGGCGACAGCAGCAGCAGCCCATCTGTCTAGAGGGTCAGCAGTTAGTCAATAATTCCTGCCAGTGGGAATTCTGACCCAGAGTTACTAGAGCTTCTGAATTTTCCAGAGAAGCCAGAAATCTAGACTTCTTAAGGAAATCTCCTTATTTTCGTTTATCTGTTTATTTCTTTATTTTTGGCTGCACTGGGTCTTCATGGCTGCACACGGGCTTTTTCTAACTGTGGCAAGTGGTGACGGTACTCTCTAGCTGCGGTGCTAGAGAGTTTTTACTAGTCTTATGCTTGCCGTGCAAGAGGGTTTCTCTTGTTCCAGAGCATGGGTTCTAGGCACTTGTGCTTCAGGAGTTGCAGCTCATGGACTTAGATATTCCACGACATGTGCAATCTTCCTAGACCAGGGATTGAACCCATGTCCTCTGCATTGGCAGGTGGATTCTTAAATACTGGGCCACCAGGGAAGCCCCAAATCTCCCAATTTTCAAGTGTTGGTAACAAATTTAAAATATCATTAATAAAGTGGTGAGCCAAACAAGAACTGCATTCTCTGCATGGCCCTCCAGTATGTAGCGCCTGGAGAATCTCGTCTCATCTTTTCCAGAAGGCATGCTCAGAGCAAAGCTGAGTTATGCGTGTGTGGGTTCCCGTCTCTGGCATCTCCACGTCTTGTCATGTTCCTGGCCCACAGTGATGCCCTAAAGTTATACATTTCCAGTCTTTCTAGCACCTTCTAGCCATAGAGCTATTAATATACTTCAGTTCTGGATCATCCTTTTATATCCAGAAGAATCAAGAAGGAAAGTCCTGGAGACCACTCATGATAAGCTCTTGAAACGCAATAGTGTTTTCTTTAAGTGCATTCATCATTAATTTAATTTAATTTAAGGGGTTTCCCAGCTGGTTCAGTGGTAAAGAATCCGCCTGCCAATGCAGGAGCCACAGGAGACATGGGTTCGATCCCTGGGTTGGGAAGATCCCATGAAGGAGGGCATGGCAACCCACTCCAATAACTGTGGCAAGTGGTGACGGTACTCTCTAGCTGCGGTGCTAGAGAGTTTTTACTAGTCTTATGCTTGCCGTGCAAGAGGGTTTCTCTTGTTCCAGAGCATGGGTTCTAGGCACTTGTGCTTCAGGAGTTGCAGCTCATGGACTTAGATATTCCACGACATGTGCAATCTTCCTAGACCAGGGATTGAACCCATGTCCTCTGCATTGGCAGGTGGATTCTTAAATACTGGGCCACCAGGGAAGCCCCAAATCTCCCAATTTTCAAGTGTTGGTAACAAATTTAAAATATCATTAATAAAGTGGTGAGCCAAACAAGAACTGCATTCTCTGCACGGCCCTCCAGTATGTAGCGCCTGGAGAATCTCGTCTCATCTTTTCCAGAAGGCATGCTCAGAGCAAAGCTGAGTTATGCGTGTGTGGGTTCCCGTCTCTGGCATCTCCACGTCTTGTCATGTTCCTGGCCCACAGTGATGCCCTAAAGTTATACATTTCCAGTCTTTCTAGCACCTTCTAGCCATAGAGCTATTAATATACTTCAGTTCTGGATCATCCTTTTATATCCAGAAGAATCAAGAAGGAAAGTCCTGGAGACCACTCATGATAAGCTCTTGAAACGCAATAGTGTTTTCTTTAAGTGCATTCATCATTAATTTAATTTAATTTAAGGGGTTTCCCAGCTGGTTCAGTGGTAAAGAATCCGCCTGCCAATGCAGGAGCCACAGGAGACATGGGTTCGATCCCTGGGTTGGGAAGATCCCATGAAGGAGGGCATGGCAACCCACTCCAGTATTCTTGCCTGGAGAATCCCATGGACAGAGGAGCCTGGTGGGCTACATTCCGCAGGGTCTCGAAGAGTCTTACATGACTGAGCACACACGCATCATTAATTTAGCAAATATTGATGCAGCACCTGTTGTATCCCAGGTACTGTCCCGGAAACTAGAAATACAGTGACACCAACACGGATGGCCCCTGCCCTGCAGAGTTTTCCTTCTCCGTATCTTTGGGGGACCCCTGACACAGCTCTCTGCTCCATCATTTCCAATGTGGTGTGGTGCCCTCCCCGGAACCCCCAGGTTCTGACTCTCTCCTTGCCATCCCAACATTAGTTACTTGGTTTCCAGGAGAATTCTTTACCTTCTGTGCCACCTTTTTATACTTTTCTTCCTAACTTGGGAAAATATAAAGTGAATTTTTTTTTTAAATAAAATGCTTAAAAGCAAGAGGAGAACATTCTTTCCATCACCATCAAGCATCAGTGATGCTTACCCACAGGGATCTCTGTTATTCCTACAGGGCCTCCCGTCAGGGCTCTGGGAAAAGACACAGAGCAAAGTGTGTGCCATGTGAGCTCTGCTCCAGCTCAGTGCAAAGTGTAACATCTACTCTCCCCTCAAGGTTTAGAAGGGTACAGTTGACAAAGTATTTGCATCTCGCTGGGGGCTTCTCCAAGTCAGCAAAGACCTAACCCAATGCATCTCCACCCTGACTGCATCCTAGAATCCCTAATTCTGATGCTCCACTCACATCAAATACATCAACACTCTTGGGAGTGGGGCCTGGGTATCAGCATTGTGTCAAAGCTCCCCAGGTTGAGAACCAGGTTACAAACCTGAGAGAATAAACCTGTAATGAAGCTGGCACTCATGCATAAGGAGGAGTTTTACAGACAGGGGGCTTCTCTTCACCAAGGGTAACGATGGAAATGCAGCTTGGCCACAGCTTGGATAAAGCAATTAACTTGATTTTGCGGTGCTTGCTGTTTGCTGTTTCAGTTGCTAACTCACGTCCAGCTCTTGGTGATCCCATGGACTGTAGCCCCACCAGGCTCCTCTGTCCGTGGGATTGTTCAGGCAAGAATACAGGAGTGGATTGTCATTTCCTTCTCCAGGGGATCTTCCTGACCCAGGGATGAAACCTAAGTCTCCTGCATGGCAGACGGATTCTTTAGCACTGACTCAACTTGACCATCTGTAAAATGCAGGTAGTAATAAATAATAACTATCTTGCCAGGCTAAATGAGGTAATGAATATGATTCGTGATGAAAGCTGTTATTAATTGTTCATCTTCCTACTCTTTTCATGGAGAATCATCTACCAGGTAAGACCAGTCCTGACTCCTACATGGCTTACGTGAGAGTTCCAGGTTCTTTGAACAAGTGTGTGTGTGTGTGTGTGTGTGTGTGTGGTCTTTTATTCCTGTCCCCCTCATGCACCTCAACCAAAATTTCATCCCTGTCACAGGGAGAGGTTCTGATCATTTAGAAGATGCTGACAATTCAACAGGCCTGCTGAGATACCCGGCAGAATTAGGAAAGTCTTTTCCCCTTCATTCAAACTCTTTCTAGAATATGGTCCTGTTTTTCCTTAAAATGAAAAGTGAAGAAAACAGCGGCTCAGTTAGTTTTAGTAATCACTACTGTCTAGAGAGGCTTGGAATGGCTCTTTCACCTCCAGGCAGAACCAAGAGAAGCCAGTCTTTCCCCAAAGAATCCCAAGGCAGCTGGACCTGACAGTTCTTAGCCAGCAAGGTTTCAGCAAGCATGTGTGGAGGTATACAGCAGTGGGAGCAGCAGGTGGGGGAGAAGGCTATCATTAAATGTCAGTGAAGAGGACTTTTCAAAAGAAACCCAATATTGTGGAATAAAAAGAGAAAAGAAAAAATTAATAGCTTTCTATACTTCCCACTGCATCTTAATGCCACCTCTCTGATGACTCAATCAATTTGGTGAAAAATTAGGATTTGAAGCTGACATTCTAGAATCCCCAGCATCCGAGGATAGAAGGTCCACATCGCACAGGGCAATGAGAGGCAAAGTGTGCACTGGCGTCGGAGCCAGACAAGCTTGCGTTTCCATCTCAGCTCAGCCATGGACCAGGCCAACCAATGACTCTCCCTGGACTCTGTTGGCCCACCTATAAAATGAAGACACTAATAAATCAGACCTACTTGCCTGGATTAAATGAGATGATGAATGAAAAGGCCTTAACTGGTATTCATTGTTCATTTGTTCATTTATTCAACAAATAATTACTGAGGGCTGACATTCAGCAAGCTTTCAGAAGCTGGGGCTTGCAGCCAGGAACAAAATGCAGTTGGGGGCAGAGGATTTTGGCTTGTGTGTCCAGGGAAGGTGTCACCAAGAAGTAGGAGAGTGGGTTCTGCAGAAATCTGGCTAAGAACATGTCAGGCAGAGGAGTAAGCAATGAAGAGGAAAGAGGTCTGGAGCGTGTGAGGACCAGCAGAGGCCAGGGCAGATGAGGGAGGAGTCAGAGAGAAAACAGGGGACAGGGCTCTGCGAGGCCCGCTGGATCATTATGAGGATGTGGGATTGACTCTGAGTTGAGAGCTATCAGAAGAGTTTGAGCCTAGGAATCACATGGCCTGCTTATGTTCCCGTGTGGTCCCTCTGGCAGCTTGTGGAGGGTAAAGTGAATGGGCGCAAAGAAGGAGCCCACTGTAATAACCCAGACCAGAGATGAGGGCGGCCAGGACCACGGTGATATCCCGAGAGGTGGTGAGAAGTGGCCAAATTTCAGAAATTTTGAAAATATAGGATATGAGGTAAAGAGAGAAGTCAAGGGCAACTCCAAGGTTTGGGAGTTTTCTTAACCTTTTTAAGTATTATTCAGAAAGAACGTAACCTCAAAATAAAGACCAGTCCTTCCCCAAAAGACCCTGGTAGCCTTACACCAGCATCCATCCATTCATTGACCCACCTACATATCTATCCATTGGCTCTTTATCTATCTATCTACCCATCCACCCATCTCTCCATAACTATAGACATAGATTAGTAAATTATTTTTCCAGTTTAATGAGGAACTTCCTGAAAACCAACATTAATAAAACAACCTGTAATAAACAAATAAGTTCCCCCAGCCCCTCGGAGCCCAGTCGGTAAAGAAATTGCCTGCAACACAGGAGACCTGGCTTCAATTCCTGGGGTCAGTTCAATAGAAGATCCCCTGGAAAAGGAAATAGCAACCCACTCCAGTATTCTTGCCTGGGAAATCCTATGGACAGAGGAGCCTGGCAGGCTACAGTCCATGGGGTTGCAAGAGACAGACACAACTTAGCAACTAAACAACCACCACTGGTCCACCAGCCAGCCTCCTTATGAACCCAACAGTGTGATTTTACCTGAACACTAGGTCCTGGGTGGAAGAATTTCTCTTGGGTTTAGTGTCTGCCCTAAGTGTACTTTTCCCTAGTACTCCCCACAAGGAATTCAGAGTTCTCTGCTATTTCTGTGACACCTTCAGAAATCCTAAACAAATGGTTTTGAATGGAAAAAAGCACTTCAGAAGGCAGCAAGGAACCAAGCTCCGCCTACATCACCTCTCCTTGCATGATCTGTGGGTCAGTCACTCAGCCTCATTTCGGTTAAAAAGGGACTTCAGCCTCCTATTGGTTAAAAAGGGACCAATGATACAATCCCTCATCTACCTGGAAAGGTAGCCAGCCTCGTAGACAGCCCCAGCAATTCTCGTCTCCTGAGGGTCACACTGGCAAAGTCCCCTCCCACACTTGATAGGCTGAGCTGGTGACCAGAAAGATATTACAGGAATGTGTGACTTCCAGCGTTAGGGCATGAAAGACAGTGCCGCTCTGCCTTGCTCTCTCTTGGATTGCTTGCTGTGGGGGAAGTCAGACATCCGATCACGAGGACTCCCAAGCAGCCCTAATGGAAAAATCCATTAAAGCAGAACAGAGCCTTCCAGCCACCAGCCTACAATCAACCTGGCGGCCATGTGAGGGCACCATCTTGTAAGCGGGGACTGCCTTCCCAGTTAAGCCTTCAGATGACGTCTTGACCGAAACCTCCTCAGAGATCCTAAGTCAGAACCACTCAGCTGCATTCCTCCCAAATTCCTGAGTCTCAGAAACTGTGAGACAATAAAGGTTTCATGATATTTTAAGATGCTAATTTGGGGGGGTAATTTTTTATGAGTTCATTCAGTTCAGTTTAGTCACTCAGTTGTGTCTGACTCTTTGTGACCCCATGGACTGCAGCACACCAGGCGTCCCTGTCCATCACCAGCTCCTGGAGCTTACTCAAACTCGGATCCATTGAGTCGGTGATGCCACCCAACCATCTCATCCTCGGTCATCCCCTTCTCCTTCTGCCTTCAATCTTTCCCAGCATCAGGGTCTTTTCAAATGAGTCAGCTCTTTGCATCAGGTGGCCAAAGTATTAGAGTTTCAGCTTCAGCATTAGTCCCTCCAATGAATGGTCAGAACTTATTTCCTTCAGGGTGGACTGGTTGGATCTCCTTGCAGTCCAAGGGACTCTCAAGAGTCTTCTCCAACACCACAGTTCCAAAGCATCTATTCTTCGGCATTCAGCTTTCTTTATAGTCCAATTCTCACATCCATACATGACTACTGGAAAAACCATAGCTTTGACTCGAAGGACCTTTGTTGACAAAGTAATGTCTCTGCTTTTTAATATGCTGTCTAGGTTGGTCTGTGAGTTCATAGACATAATATAATCCTCCATTAATAATCAGTGAGGACTTTCCTGGTAGTCTAGGGCTTAAGAATCCACCTGCCAATGCAGAGGATGCAGGTTCGATCCCTGGTCCAGGAAGATTCCACATGCCTTAGAACAACTAAGCCCATACACCACAACTACTGATCCCTCACCCTGGAGCCCATGTTCTTCAACCAGAGAAGATACCACAATGAGAAGCCCCTGCTCACTGCAGCTAGAGAAAGTCCACACAAAGCAGTCAAAAATAAAAATAAATAAATAAAATTTAGAAAAACAAAATAATCAGTGAAAGCACATTTCTTAGCCTGATACAGACACCTCACCCTCATTTGCAGCCCTTGTCCTCCATCCTCATCTCTCAGCCCTCCCTATAGATACCCTTGGTCCCGACTCACCAGATCTGTTTGAGTTTTCTGTAAGCAGAGAGCATTCCCAGCTCTTCACTCTCTCAAAAGCTCTTCCCCATCCCTCTGCAATGCCCTCCCCAAACCTTCTTAGCAATCCTTTCTCACCATCCAGTTTAAACAACACCTCCCACTAAAGCCTTCCAAGGAGAAAAGTGCCTCTCTGTGTTTCCATGGTTCCCTGTAAACACCTTTATCCATCCGTGTCCTGATCACTGGTTACTATGTTTAATTATACACTGTTGCTTCCCGCACATGACAAGAACCACGTCTTATCCATCTTGGTTTTCATCACTCCCTTGCCTGGTAGGTAGTAGGTTCTCAGAAAATGTCCACCCATATAGCCTCCAGAGGCTAAAAATATTCAGTTACCACATGCTGAGCACCTTTCGTGTGTCGTGTACGTTCTATCCCCAACCCACCCACTTCCACGTTTGGGGCTAGGGGAACACTATCCAGCATGTGGGATCCTCCCCAGCCAGGGATCAAACCTGTGTCCCCCTGCATTGGGAGTACAGAGTCTCAACCATTGGATTGCCAGGGAAGTCCTCCACCCACACTTTGAAGTATGAATTTTATAAATAAGGAAACGGGCTCAGAGAGGCTGCTAACATTTTGCTCATAAACTCCCAGCTGCCTGGTGATGTGTTCAGAATTGAAGCCTAGGGAACAAAATGAATTGTCTCCAAATACTTTTAGCTTTCAGGGTTTTCTCTGATTTCAATCTCTCACCACAACCCCGTAGGTAATTGGCAATCAAATGAGAGAAACGTATGCCCAGAACATTTGCAATGATAAATCCTGTGCCAGCGCAAGGGGTGATAATCACCTCTGACAACCCCAGTCTTCTTGCTTCAGACCTAGAGGCTGAGATCCAAATTCCTGGAGCCCTTTTGCTTCCAAATGTCTTCAAGCCCCCACCAGGCACTGTTCTGCAATGACCCTTTCAAAAAGGCACTCTGACATTTCCGTGGCCACCCCTCAGATGAGTTTCTGCCCCATGCTGCCTGCAAACAGGCAAAGGGAGCCAGAGGGAGGGGTCCCGCAGTTGAGCACTGTTTATGTAACACTTGGATTGATTGTCCCGTCATGGCCACTTCATTTGATATTCACTGTGATCGCATCCGTCCTAATGAATTTATCTGGTAGGAACATGGATGTCATAGGTTCTGAGGTGGCATTTCCGCCGGGCGAGAGTGGCAACATGCTTGCTCAGGAACTTCACTAACTTTCAAAGCTTTAGGGGTTTTCTTCCACCTTCTTCAGATGACTTGGGTGTTTCTGCTAAGCGGTAGTTGTCATTTGCCTCTCTGACCTATAGCCATTTTTATTTTCGTCTCTGAACAAGTCCCCAGGGCATACCTGTTGGTCCACAAAAAATGTACCATTGGCAACTTCTAAAACAATGCCATCCAAAAGAACTTTCTGCAATGACGGAAATATTCTGTATCTGCACCTCATAAGACTATAGCAATTAGCCACAGAGGTTTATTGAGCACTTAAAATATGGCTCCTCTGATGGACTTACAGATAATTGTATTCAGAGTAAGTCAGAAAGAGAAAGACAAAATATCATAATGATACCACTTACATGTGGAATCTAAAATATGACACAGCTGAATTTACCTACGAAACAGACTCACAGACATAGAGAATAGATTTGTGGTTGCCAAGAGGGAGGTGGGTGGGGGCAGGATGGGTTCGGAATTTGGGATTAGCGGAGGCAAACCAGTACACTTAGGCTGGATCAACAGCAAGGTGCTACTGCCTAGTACAGGGAACCATATCCAATGTCCTGTGATAAACCATAATTGAAATGAATATGAAAAAGAACATAAATATGTATAACTGAATCACTTTGCTGAACAGTAGAAATTATCACAACTTTATAAATCAACTATAGTTTGACAAGATAAATTTTTAAAAAATAAAACAAAAAAGACAGAAAGAAAAAAATAGGGCTTCTGTGATGGAGGAACTAACTTTTTAAACGTATTTCATTTTAATTGACTTCAATTTAAATAGCTGCACGTGGCCAGTAGCTGCCATCTTGGTCACTGAGTTTCCAACAAGAGACGAGATCAGGGCTCATCTCATCATCATAACTCTCAGAGTAGGTGGACGTGATCTTTGTATTCCCATTTCACAGACTAAACAACTGAGGCCTAGGGAAGTTAAGAAATTTGCCTAAGGCCATATAGTTTGTGGGAAACACTCTGATCATTGGTTCAATGGGACACTGATCAGGGGTTATTTTAGAGCCCACATTTACTGGAACGCAGACCTCCACATCCTTGTTCACAGAGGTCAGAGGTCCTAGAAGGCAAATATATTGATCCCTTTCCCCTTGTCATCAACAAGACCAGTGATAAAGTGACTGGGAGGAAGGTCCCTAACTCTAGAAGAGAAAGTTCACATCCCAGGATGCCTGCCTTCACAACTCACAGCCTCTAAATACCTTTTTGGTAAATAGACCATAATCACTTCCCCTTTTGCTCTGCCCACACTTTTCCTACTGCCCAGAGTTACTTCTCCACCCACCTACCTTTTTTCTTTGAATACACGCTTTTCCTCTGATTCCTCTAAATCCACCCTCAGCCCTGTTTATACATCAATGTGTCTGTGCGTGCTCAGTCACTTAGCCATGTCGGACTCTGTGCGACCCTTCAGACTTGAACCCACTAGGCTCCTCTGCCGATGGGATTCTCCAGGCAAGAATACTGGATGGGTCACCATGCTTCCTCCAGGATATCTTCCCAATCCAGGGATCGAACCTGTGTTTTTTATGTCTCCCACATTGGCAGTCAGGTTCGTTACCACTAGCGCCACCTGGGAAGCCCAGGGAAGCCACACCTTATGTTGATACATGGTTCCTCTATATTCACATTTCCGCATCCTTGGATTCAACCCAACCAGCCAAGGATAGTGTAGCACTGTAGTATCTACTATTGAAAATAATCCATATTTAAGTGGCCCCACGCATTTCACACCTGCTCTGCTCAAGGATCCACCATAGTTGTCTGACCATCTGTGGAGTCCAGAGTCCTTGGGTTCAAATGCTGGTTTTATCCCTTCCTCCCCACGTGATCTTAGATGTGTTTCTTTAAGATGTCTGAGCCTCATTTTCTCCAGTTATAAAATGGGAATAATAATGAAAATTTTAAAAGCCTCTCTTGGAATTGAGCTGCAGGGGTTGCTTGTATATTTTTGAGATTAGTTGTTTGTCAGTTGCTTCATTTGCTATTATTTTCTTCCATTCTGAAGGCTGTCTTTTCACCTTGCTTATAATTTCCTTTGTTGTGCAGAAACTTTTAATTTTAATTAGGTCCCATTTGTTTATTTTTGCTTTTATTTCCAGTATTCTAGGAGGTGGGTCATAGAGGATCCTGCTGTGATTTATGTCAGAGAGTGTTTTGCCTATGTTCTCCTCTAGGAGTGTT
>SJYX01002099.1:452254-480610 GCA_006410675.1 Oreotragus oreotragus
CCCCGTGGACTGTAGCCCACCAGGCTCTTCCATCTATGGGATTCTCCAGGCAAGGATACTGGAATGGGTTGCCATTTCCTTCTCCAGGGGATCTTCCCGACCCAGGGATTGAACCCAGGCCTCCTGCATTGCAGGCAGATGCTTTAACCTCTGAGCCACTAGATTTAATTTTTTTTTTAAAAGCCTCTCTTGGTGGTTGTGGGGATTAGGTGAGAAAATATATGCGAACTGCCTACTACAGTATTGACACATGGTGCGAATCAGAAAACTGTAGCTCCAACTATCATGAGAATGAGTGATGGAGACATTTACGAGCAATCTCTGACACTCACACCCCCAAGTTTCGAACAAGCTGCACTTTCACACATTGTGCAGCCCTGTCTTTGAGTCAAGTCTGTCTGTGAAACGTTCGCTGTCACACATCGTGAGGCACGTTACCTCTTTTCAGCACTTCTGCTCACCCACTGGCAGTTCTAACACCATCGACTGTCTCTATCAAGGTGACTATTTAGCCATTTTATTAAAATCTACTCAGGATTTTATAAAAAGTGACTGAAGACAGAAAAGGTAAAGCGCTGCTATTAATAAGAGATCATATCTCCACTGAGACTGAAATGAGCCAATTTTTAACTTCATCAGGTGGAGGCCAGCTAATTGTCCCTTCAATTGCAATGGAAGAGGATGAAATTAAAGTATATATAGATGCTGGAAAATGCTGCTTCTGAGTGTGTCTAATGAATGAACTGCAAGAGTATTAAGCTAAGTGAAAGAAAACAGGCACAAAAGGCCACCCATTATATGATTTCATTATATGAAATGTTCAGAAAAGGAGAATCTATAAAGACAGGAAGTAAATTCGTGGTTGCCTCAGGCTGGAGGAAGGAATGGAGGGTGATGACAAATGGGCATAAGGTTTCTTTCCCGGGTGATGGAAATTACTTAAAATAAAAGTCCTATAGGGCAGCATGCAAGTGTGCTCAATCACTTAAATAAAAGTCCTATAGGGCAGCATGCAAGTGTGCTCAATCCCTTGGTCATATACAACTCTGTGTGACCCCGTGGTCTGCAGCCTCCAGGCTCCTCGGTCCAAGGGATTCTTTCTCCATGCAAGAATACTGGATTGTGTTGCCATTTCCTCCTCCAGGGGATCTTCCCGACCCAGGGGTCCAACCCACATCTCTTATGTCTCCTGCATTGCAGGCAGATTCTCTACCCACTGAGCCATCGGGGAAGCCTATTTAAAATAAGTGGACGGTGATGATTGAGCAAGTCTGTAAATGTGTTAATAGCCACTGAATGATACACTTAAAATGGGTACCTTCTGTGGTATGTGAATGATATTTTGATAAAGAAAAAAAAGCAAAAGGGAAAAAAAAAAACAAAAAGCAAGAAATAAGTTAAAAATGTCACATTTATAAATTCTTTAGGGAGTGTCCTTATGCATACACACACACATATACACATATATAACCTTATATCATTATGTCCACTGACTGGTTAGCACATTTGGTGTTGATGAGTGTTGTATAGAGAAGTAATTACATTGTCTTGGGCCGGGAATTTCTGGAGGGCAAGAATCTAGTTTTTTCAGTTCTGGACCCATAGCCTATTGGCAGCACCCTATAAATTTTGCTGAACTGATCTGAGGATAAATGAATTTCATTTCTGCCAAAGAATTGCTGATGGAGAGGCTTCAGGCTCTTTGGCCTGTTGGTCCAAAGTCTGCAGTCTGTCCCAATGCAGCTCTCTCATCCCAGTTCAAATGGTTTGTTCTTTAATTCAAGCCAACCCCTAGGAGCAAACGCCATTTGCAGCGGTTTGGTTCAGCCTGGCCTCGGCAGCTTCCTGGGTTGTTTAATGTCCTGCCAAATGTAATCACTGAATGGACAAGACACTTGATTCGGGTCCTTCTGTAAATGGTGAGTCTGCAAACACAGCCTCCAGGAGCCACCATCTGGTGTTCACATATTTCTTCTCCATGGCTCCCCAAGCTGCTGTGGTCTTTAGGGAGCCTTTAAAGTGCCATGTTGGACTTTCAGGAGCACCCATGCCCCTGATCAGGCCCCAAATCCCAGACCTGCCCATTCCAACCAGCCCATCAAGCACCACGTGGTCCCCATTCAACAGTGCCTGACTCTCCACACTTCACACCACGGAATCTCAGTGAGAATGTAGATGTACTATAGCACATGTGCATGCTAACAGGGACTTCTGGACCTGATTCTGTGGAAATCGCTCTAAGTGAGCTGGAGAGGCCGCCTCTTTAAAAAGGCTGACATGGAGGAGAGAACAGTTGGCAGTGAGAAGGTGCAGGATTTACATGGAAAGTGAAAGGGAAAGTTGCTCAGTCATGTCCGACTCTTTGTGACCCTGTGGACTGTCCATGGAATTCTCCAGGCCAGAATACTGGAGTGGGTAGCCTTTCCCTTCTCCAGGGGATCTTCCTAACCCAGGGATTGAACCCAAGTCTTCCTCATTATTGGCGGATTCTTTACCAGCTGAGCCACAAGGGAAGAATTACAAAATTTAGCTCAACATCAAGGAAAATCCCCCAAAGCAACAGATCAGTCCCCAAACTCAGGAATGCAGGGCGAAGAGCAGGACCCCAGGGATGCGTGTCCCCGTGGCGAGTTCACCCCGTGGCGAGTTCCCCAGGCGGGTGACATGGGGCAAGTCAGTTCTCACCCCTGAGCCGCCTCCTCTTCCTGATGATGGAGGTGACGTCACAGCTCCAGGAAGGACGCCGGCTTCACTCCTTTGTTCAAAGTGGGGCAATGTCTAGCAAACAAAGCACTACTGCTCTCTGAGGATCAGCAGGGGATTAAGAGCCCAGAGATTTATAAATGTCATGGCTCCGTCTGCCTGGCAGGAAAGAACCTGGGACTGAAATGTTGCCTCTACAGACGCGGCAGGATCTGTACCCACACATGTTTGCCAGCAAGGACTCCCAACGTCACAGCTCCAGGAAGGACGCCGGCTTCACTCCTTTGTTCAAAGTGGGGCAATGTCTAGCAAACAAAGCACTACTGCTCTCTGAGGATCAGCAGGGGATTAAGAGCCCAGAGATTTATAAATGTCATGGCTCCGTCTGCCTGGCAGGAAAGAACCTGGGACTGAAATGTTGCCTCTACAGACGCGGCAGGATCTGTACCCACACATGTTTGCCAGCAAGGACTCCCGGGGGGAAAATATTTGACTCAAACTCAGAGTCACTTCAGACAGAAAATGTGGCAATGAAGGAGCCCGTCTGAAATAAATAGTGATGAAAGCGAACAATAATGACACCCCTCATACACGCTGGGTCTGGAGCCCTTAATAAACATCATATCATTTATATCATCCACTCGACAAATATTTATGGAGGGCTGGCTAGGTGCCAGGTATCATCTGCAGAGGAAGCCACAAACAACACAGACAAATATTGCAACCCTTGGGAAGTTTACATTCTCCTGGTGTATTTTGATATTGCAGCCCTTGGGAAGTTTACATTCTCCTGGTGTATTTTGGGCGTGAGGAAGAGGAGGAGAAGGGAATGAATCATAGACAAAGTGTACAACCAAAATATGAAACACGTCAGATTGTTCCAAATGCTGGATAAAATATATCAAAAGAGAGATTAGCAGTGTGCAGTGCAAGTTTAAATGGAGCATTCAGGTGAATTCCCTGGTGGTCCAATGGTTAGAGGACTCTGAGATTTCACTGCCAAGGGTGAGGGTTCCACCCCGGCTAGGGGAACTAAGACCCCCACAAGCTGTGTGGACCACCAAATACATAAATGGGGTGTTTAGGGAAAGCTCACCCTATGTAAGCAAAGACCTGAGGGGATGGGCAACTATCTGGAGGAAGAAGATTCCAGGCAGAGAGACTGTGCAGTCACAAAATTGTGTGACCATCATCATAATCCATTTTGGAATATTTTCTTTAGCCCAGAAAGTAATATCATGCTTATTAACAGTCTCTTCCCATTTCCTCTCTCCCATCCAGCTCCTAGCAACCACTAACCTGCCTGAATGGACACGTTTCTTTCTGGATGACTTTCGTAGTTAAAGGATGAATGACTCTAGCTGACATGAAGAGAAGAGACAGTGGGGAGATGCAAGGTCAAAGCTAGGAAGCTGGTGATAGGGCTGTTGTAATAAATCAAACAATCTTCACCGCAGGGGAGATGGGAAATATTATTGTGCCCATTTTATGGATCAGCAAACTGAGGTTCATAGAAGGTGACTTAGCCCAAGTCTCAGGCTAGGAAGGGGAAAGGTAATGACAGGAATCAGCACCCAGTCTATCAACCTCTAGCACCCAGTCTATCATCACTAGTCCTGCCCTGAAGGCTGTGGCAGATTAGATTAGTTCCCCTCTTCCTCCCAATTCAAGTTACATCATCCCTCCCTCGGTCATGTGACTGGCAATGACCAATGGGCTGCTGGGCTTTAAAAGTACTTAAAAGTGGGCTTGCCATCTTCTTCTGCCTCTGCCAGCACCAGCTAGATTAAAATTCCAGGTTGATACTGTTGTTTAGTCGCTAAATTGTGTTTGACTCTTTTGCGATCCCATGGACTATATAGCTTGCCAGGCTCCTCTGTCAATGACATTTCCCAGACAAGAATACTGGAGTGGGTTGCTGTGCCCTCCTCCAGGGGATCTTCCCGACCCAGGGACTGAACCAGCGTCTCCCGCTTTGGCTGCTGGATTCTTCACCACTGAACCACCCGGGAAGACCATGTAGACAGTGACTAGGTGAAGAACAAAGTGCAGGTCTTTGCAGTCTCTTCTTAATTAAAAAAATATCCTGCTTGTTAGTGGTGCATGGTTTCCAGAACTCTTTTGGACCCATTTGCTTGTTTAGCCTGGGAAGCAAACCTGGAAAGAAAATGTTTCTTATTCCTTGTTTTACAGGTGGGGATTTGGGGGTCAAGAACAAAACACTGGCCTCTCTTTCATCCAGGTTGACTGGGCAGCCCAGGTCTCTAACTGCACATCTTCCCAGCTCATTTCCAGCCCTTTCCTGCCTTTCAACCCCTTTCCTTCCCCTGAAGTGTTCATTATAATTATTTTATAATTAGTTAGCTAACATGCCAAGAGGAATCCAGCAGAAATGTCTGATGGCTCAGACCTTAACAGCTCCCACTAAACTCCAACACCCCCTACCCCCACAGCTCTTCCCGCTCCGAGGAATTTTCTGCACAGTCCTTATCGCGCTGCATTTTAATTGCTCGGCTTCCACATCCACCTCCCTCACCAGCCTGGGAGCTTTTGAAATGAAGGGCCAAACACTCTCCATCTCCAATACCCAGTGTTTTTCACACTGTCTGACCCAGAGAGAAGACCAAGCATGATTTTTTAATAAATTCACACCAAGGCAGCAACTGGATTTCCAATGTTCAGTTCACCTTGATATGCATTTAATCGATTATAAAATGGAGATGCTGACACCCCAAAGAAGAGTGTGTTAAGCATGCCATTTTGATCTTGCAATTTTTCTTTCCTTATTCTTGCACCAGAGACATTTTACCCTACCCTGCAGTAGAGTTTACGAGTCAATGTGCTGGTAGATTTTGTGTATACATGTGAATGTCTATGTTCGTGTTTATGTATGTACCTCTCACTGTGTGCTTGTGTGTGCATGCATGTGCATGTGTGTGCAAATGTGTGTTTGTATGTGTGTGCATGTGGCTATGTGCACATGTGAGTAGGCATGAATGTGCCTGTGTGTGTATATATGAGCATATGCATATATATCTCTGTGTGTGCATATGCATGCCTGGATACACACACATGTGTGTGCAAACCTGAATGTGCATGACCTGTGTGCATATGCATGCATGTCTTTGTACGTGTGTGTGTGTGTACAGACATGCCTACATGTGTGTGCCAGTGAGCATGTGTGTGCATACTCTCCCCATTTTCTCATCCCTTCTTCCTTTGCCTCCATCTTTCTCCCCTAAAGTTGATCACTGTTTCTGTATGACAAACACAGATAAACCATCAGTGTGTGNGTGTGTGTGTGTACAGACATGCCTACATGTGTGTGCCAGTGAGCATGTGTGTGCATACTCTCCCCATTTTCTCATCCCTTCTTCCTTTGCCTCCATCTTTCTCCCCTAAAGTTGATCACTGTTTCTGTATGACAAACACAGATAAACCATCAGTGTGTGTGTGCTTAGTTGCTCAGTGACAGCATGGGCTGCAACTCGCCAGGCTCCTCCGTCCATAGGGATTCTCCAGGCAAGAATACTAGGGTGGGTTGCTGTGCCCTCCTCCAGGGGATCTTCCCACCCCAGGGATCAAACCCAGGTCTTTTGCACTGCAGGCAGATTCTTTACCCTCTGAGCCACCACGGAAGCCCAAACCATCAGTCTTTGATTCAACTGTTAGTGAATTTTATTCATGCTGCCTCCAAATATTTGTAGAGAACCCACTATGTCCCCCACGCACTGTCCTAGGTCCTGAAGACAAAGCAAGGGGATAAAGACAGGATTCCTTCCCTCCCTTGCATCCTGGTGATTATTTCTATCACACACTGCTACTGCTACTGCTACTGCTACTGCTGCTAAGTCACTTCAGTCGTGTCCGACTCTGTGCGACCCCAGAGACTGCAGCCCACCAGACTCCCCCGTCCCTGGGATTCTCCAGGCAAGAACACTGGAGTGGGTTGCCATTTCCTTCTCCAATGCATAAAAGTGAAAAGTGAAAGTGAAGTCACCCAGTCATATCTAACTCTTAGCGACCCCATGGACTGCAGCTTACCAGGCTCCTCCATTCACGGGATTTTCCAGGCAAGAGTACTGGAGTGAGATGCCATTGCTACTGGTAGAAAATAATCAGCTGTTCGTAAAACTAACATGGCTGACATGACATATGCTGGAATTTGTAACAGGCTATAAGTTGGCAGCAGAAAAGTATTCTTGACACCATTTCGATCTGTAAGAGATTTGCACTGGGTAGAAAGGCCACAAAAGAAGGAAACAGGGACCTCCCTGGTGCTCCAGTGGTTAAGACTCCACCTGTCCACTGGCAGGGGACACAGGTTCAATTCTCTGTCAGGGAACTAAGATCCCACATGCCACACGGTGCAGCAGATAAATAATATTTAAATTTTTTTAATTAAAATGTACAAAAGGAAGGAAGCTAACAAACAAAAACCTTAAAACAGCAGAAGTTAGCTGCAGCAGAAAGTCAGTATGAGGAAAAAGATGAATGAAACATATTGTTGTAAAATTTAAACAGAAAATAATTGATCCCACGAAAATAATGTTACGACAAACATTTTGATGGGGAAAAAAATGGAAGCAGTTTAGTTGAGCTATAGAGCAATTTAAGTCCTGGATTTAAAAGGCTTAATGGAATTTGCTCCATGAAACACTTTGTTGCAGAAAATTAATGTTGCAAGAACTGTCACATGGGTGCATGTGTAAAAATGTAAATGAGGTCAAAAGTAGGGGGTGACAATGGAGACAGGCACGCAATAATCTCCATCTGTGTCACAGGGTTCATTGATAGATTCAGCTCCTCAGAGGACTCACAGCATCGGATCCAAGCAAGGTCAGAAACTGCTGGTTTAGCCTCTCTGCTCACCACTTCTCAAACGTTTCTGCACTTTCAAGTCACCCAGAGGCCTGTTAAAATGCAACAGAACTGGGGCCCTCGGAGGTCTTGCATTTCTAACAAGCTCCCAGGGGATGCAGAGGCCACCAGTCTGCAGACCACACTCTGAGCACTGAGGTCTCCACAGACACTGCTCTTCTAGGACTAAAGCACCCCTCATCCCTCCCAGGGCTCAGATCAGCTGTCCACATGCATTGTGTCATCGCTTCCTGGAAAAGCGACTGCTGGAAAGAAAAGATCTGCTTTGAAAAAACTGCAATGCAACTGCAGGACCGCAGGAGGCAACCAAGTCTGACAGAGCCAGTTTCCTGGAATGATTGTTGATTCAGCCGGATTCTGGGGACCCTCGTTCCCCAATCAGAGAACTTTTAGGGATTCGCTAATCAAATCCTTTCCTAACTCCCCAGGGAGAGAGCAAGGCTTAGCCCAAAGGAAAAAATCACTAAGCGTAGCAGCAGCGAGCTGAAGTGGAAACAGTCCAGACTTTGAAAGCTGAGAGTTCCTCCGCTCACTGATCTCAAGCCAGCCAAGACTTTCCTCTGGGCCTCAGTCTTCTCATTTGTATAGTGGGACTGTGTGGATGGAACGAGAGATTTCATATAAAACTTGCAGCCCTTAGTCAAAAGAAGATCTGTACATTTTGGCTTCTACCTCCAAAAAAGATGGAGCTCTAGTCCCCAAGGCACACAGGGGTGTGGAGATGTTTGGGAAGCTGGAGGTTTCATGGCGTCCTTTAAATCGTATTCATAGATGCCAATGACTGAATCCCAAGTCTAGCTGAGATGAGGCCAGAACCAAAGAACATGCACAGAAAGGCTTATTTTTCCCTGCTGCACTGGATCTCAGTTGCTGTGTGCGGGCTTTCTCTAGTTGTGGCAAGCAGAGGCTACTCACTAGTTGCAGTGTGTGGGCTTCTCAGTTTGGTGGTTTCTCTTGTGAAGAACAGGCTCCAGGAGACTGAACTTCAAAAGCTGTGGCTGGAGGGCTCAGGAGCGTGGACTCCTCGTAGCTGTGGGTGTGCTCCGTGTGGTTGTGGGTGGGCTCCACATAGTTGTGGCTCAAGGGTTTAGCTGTCCCCGTGGCATGTGGGATCCTCCCGGATTCAAGGATCAAACCTGTGTTCCCTGCATAGGAAGGTGGATCCTCAACCACTGAACCACCAGGGAAGTCAACAACAGGCTTTTAAAACAGGATTCACTTGGTCTTTGCTGGGACAAAACAAAGCCAGCCTTGGCAAACACCAGCACCGCTATTTCTGGACAGAAACTGACTGGTCTCAGGCTTGCTACGGAAATGAATTTACAGTTTCTTTAAGAAAGAAAATAAAAAGAGCAAGTCAAGCACATTTTTTTCCCCTTTCTCGGCCTCGGACGAATCTCAGATCAGTTTCAAAGCACTCAGACTTCAGAAGGATGGGAAACTCAGAGCCCTTGGCTGTGGGCCTGAGTCTGCAGTTTTAGGGCATCGGCTCCTAGGGGAGCAGACTCGGCCAGAGGGGCAGGCCAAAGGCCGTGCTCACCTGTGACACTCTGGGTGTGAGGTCCTCCGGAGCCCGGGGAGGGACATGCCCACCGCACGAACTGGAACCACTGGGCTCTGATGGGGGATGAGAGTCCAGGCATGAGAACCGATCCAAAGCAAGACCTGAGACCTGAGAGTGAGCAGAGCTCAAGCCCAGCTCCGCCGCATCCAGGCTGCATGACCCTAGCCAAACCCTCTGCTCTGAACCTCTGTTTCCACATCTGTAAAGTGGACGCAATAGAACCTACCTCATCAGATGTTATGAGACTTAAATGGGTTAATTGCTAAGACTTGCGTCCTGCCCCCGGCCCCAAATTCTAATCCTCAAACTGATGCTATCTGGAGGTGGAAACTCTTGGAAGTGATTAAGTCATGAGGCTGAAGCTGTCATGAATGGGCTTAGCTTTCTGATGAAAGAGACCCCAAAGAACTCCTTCACCCCCTCCTTCTGCTATGGGAAGACATAGTAAGAAGATAGCCATCCATAAACCAGGAGGTGAGCTCTCACCAGACACTAAAGCTGTTGGTGCCTTAATCTTAGACTTTCCAGCCTCCAAAGCCAGGAGAAATAAATAATAAATCACCCCAGTCCAAGGTATTTTTTAAAAGCTTTTATTGGAGTATCGTCACTGTACAATATTGTGCTGGTTTCTACTGTACAGCAAAGTGAATCGGCTATGTGTTTACATATATCCCCTCTTTTTTTTTTTTTAAATCTCCTTTCCGTTTAGGTCACCGCAGAGCATTGAGTAGAGTTCCTGTGCTCTGCGGCATGTATCTAAGTTATACGTGTGCATGNCACTGTACAATATTGTGCTGGTTTCTACTGTACAGCAAAGTGAATCGGCTATGTGTTTACATATATCCCCTCTTTTTTTTTTTTTAAATCTCCTTTCCGTTTAGGTCACCGCAGAGCATTGAGTAGAGTTCCTGTGCTCTGCGGCATGTATCTAAGTTATACGTGTGCATGCTCAGCTGTTTCCGTCGTGTCCGACTCTCTGCGATGCTATGACTGTAGCCAGCCAGGCTCCTCTGTCCATGGGATTCTCCAGGCAAGAATCCTGGGGTGGGTTGCCATGCCCTCCTCCAGCGGCTCTTCCCGACCCAGGAATCGAACCTGAGTCTCTTATGTCTGCTGCACTGCCAGGCGAGCTCTTTCCCACTGAGCCACCTGGGAAGGTGCTCTCTATGTTATACAGAGGATCAGTAGCGCATTTGCATCAGTCCCCATCTCCCAGTTTTTCTTGCACCGCGCCCCGCCCCCACCGCGGTATTTTTGTTATAGCAACCCATACGGGCTAAGACAGTTCTTATGCAGAGAATGTTTCATACAGGAGCTGATCCATGAAAGGAAGCAGAGTTCTCACTCCACCCAAAAATAAACCCCGAGACAAGTGCTTTCAGATCGCTGATTTATTTCGGGAAGTGACCCCAGGGGACAGGAATCGGGGACAGAAGACGGTGGTGAAACAGTGAATGAGAGAAGTCTGGGAGGTGTGTGTCCTCAGGCGGGCCACCGCCAGGCAG
Source organism: Oreotragus oreotragus (assembly GCA_006410675.1). NCBI lineage: Eukaryota > Metazoa > Chordata > Mammalia > Artiodactyla > Bovidae > Oreotragus > Oreotragus oreotragus. The sequence continues at coordinate 462,908 of SJYX01002099.1, forward strand.
TGGGGTTCAAGGTCACTGTCTTGAAGCAGACTCCCCTCCACAGACACCCAGGTGCTGCACGCGACCTCTCAGTTCTACCCTCACTGCTCACATCCCTTTCTGCTCACCTTCAGAATCTGCTTGATTTCCCACGAAGATACAAAGAAGAAAAAGAATTAATACGGAGGAGCCTGGTGGGCTGCAGTCCATGGCGTCGCTAAGAGTCGGGCACGACTGAGCAACTTCACTTTCGCTTTTCACTTTCATGCATTGCAGGAGGAAATAGCAACCCACTCCAGTGTTCTTGCCTGGAGAATCCCAGGGACGGGGGAGCCTGGTGGGCTGGGGTCTATGGGGTCGCACAGAGTCGGACACGACTGAAGCGACTTAGCAGCAGCAGCAGCCATCACTGTGTGTTAGTTGCTCAGTTTGTGTCCCACTCTTTGCGACCCCGGGCTCCCAGTCCATGGAATTCTCCAGGAACGAATCCTGGAGCGGGTCACGTTCCCTCCTCCAGGAGCTCCTCCTGACCCAGGGATCGAAGCTGGGTCTCTTGCTTTGCAGGCAGGTTCTTTTACCATCTGAGCCAGCAGCGAAGACCTGAGCTGAATTGAATTGAGCGCATGATGTGAACCGAGCACATAAGGAAACGCACCAGGCAGTTTGTGTGTCTCACGGAATAACATCCGTGTGTATTAACAGCTAGGCTCCGCCCCCCCGCCCCCCTCCCCCCCCACCCCCCCCNTCTATTCTCTGCTTTGGCGTTTCAGCATCAGCTTTCGAAACAAGAGTTTGAGAGACTCACTCTCTGAGTTTCAAAATCCTAGGTTGTGAGAATCAGAAGTCAGAGCTCTAAAAGACTCTGGGCAGAGAAATGAGGTCATTAATAATAGATTTAGGAGAATTTATAATCAATCAAAATGAGTTTTCCTGCTTTCAAGGAGTTGGAGATTGCCAGGATTGAAGAAAGCAAGAAAGATTATATGTCACTGGATCTCTGAGAAAGGGTCCTGAGTCCCACCCCAACACTTTCCCAGGTCTAGTCTCAGGGGGATAAAAACAAAAGAAAGAGGACAGGTTTGGGAAACTGAGGAAAGTGAAAGTGATAGTCACTCAGTCCTGTCTGACTCCTTGCGACCCCATGGGCCCACCAGGCTCCTCTGTCCATGGAATTTTCCAGGCAAGAATACTGGATTGGCTTGCCACTCCTTTCTCCAGGGGATCTTCCTAACCCAGGGACTGAACCTGGGTCTGCTGCACTGCAGGAGACCATCTCAGCCACCAGGGAAACCCAGGAAACTGAGAGCTGAGACCTAAATCTTGCTCCTCATGTGAAGGTTGGGGAAAAGCAAGCCCTAAAATGACCCTCTATAATTATTACCTTCTGAAGGTCATGTCCTTGTGGGAAACCCATCCCCTTGAGTGCAGGTTGAGATTACTTTTTTTTAAGTCTTTGTTGAATTTGTGACTATATTGCTTCTGTTTTATGTTTCAGCTTTCTCGTCATGAGGCATGTGGGATCTTGGCTCCCCGACCAGGGATTGAACCTGCAGTCCCTGCATTGGCCCTCCAGGGAAGTCCTGGGTTGGGATTATTGATGATTCATGAACAGAATATGGCAGAAGCAACGAGATGCCACTTCCAAGGGCAGGTTACAAAAACACTGGCTTCTGTTCTGGGTTTCTTTTCTCTCTCTCTCTCTCTCTCTCTCTACTTCTCTCTCTCTTGCAGAACCCAGCTCCCATGCTGTGAGGAGCCCCATAGAGAGGTCCACATGACAAAGAACTGATTCTTCCAACCAACAGCCATCAAGAACTTGAGGCCTTCAGTTCAATAGCCATGTCAGTGGTGTTGGAAGCAGGATTCTGCAGCCTTGATTGCAGCTTCTAGGGAGACCCTGAGCTGGAAGCACCCACCTAAGCTGCATACAGATTTTTGACTCACTGAAACCATGATCTAATAACCATGTGGGGCTTTTATAAATTGATACATTTGGATCAATATATAGCACAGCACTAGATAACTAATACATCATGAAGAGGGCTGAGTACCAAAGAACTGATGCTTTCCAACTGTGGTGCTGGAGAAGACTCATGAGAGTCCCTTGGACAGCAAGGAGATCAAACCAGTCAATCCCAAAGGAAATTAACCCTGAATGGTCACTGGAAGGACTGATGCTGAAGCTGAAGCTCTAATGCTTTGGCCACCTGATGCAAAGAGCCGACTCACTGGAAAAGACTCTGATGCTGGGAAAGATTGAGGGCAGGAGGAGAAGAGGGCGACAGAGGATGAGATGGTGGGACGGTATCACTGACTTGATGGACATGAGTTTGAGCAAACTCCAAGAGATAGTGGAGGACAGGGAAGCCTGGCGTGCTGTAGTCCATGGGGTCCCAAAGAGTCAGCTATGACTTTGCAGCTGAACAACAACAGCATGAAAGGTATCCTGGCGGCGGCTCTGAGTCAGCCTCTGAGCCTGCCTCTACCTCTGCTTGGCTCTGGAAGAAGCGAGATCATTTCCTTCGGAACAAGATCAGCATAAACAAGTCGATCAGAACCAGAAAAGTGGAGAGGCTCTGCCATCAGTATCAGGCATGTGCGACAGAAACTCAGCTGAGACCTGGAGAGGGAAAGGGGTCCTATTGACTGCATAGTCAATGCCTGGCCTGAGATTCCCACCTGCCCCAAAGACATCACATCTTTCATACCCTCAATAGCCCAAGGAGGTTGGTTTTGTTAGTTTTATTCCTTTGTCCAGAGAGTTAACACCACTTCCCTAAAATCGATAGCTTGAAAGTGGGGGATATGACTCAAACAGAGATCACTGGCTCTGAACTCAGGTGCAGAACTGCTATCCCATGCTGCTTGGTTTTCCTTCCCTGGTCCTGTGATGCCTGACGGGTGAGGGTGGAGCCTGGCTTCCCCAGCCCTGACTCTCAGGGTTATGCAGACGTGATTTGGACTCTCATTTGAGGCACGAGCTTAGATCCAGGCCTGAGACTCCAGCTCTTGTTTTCCGGGACTGTTATTTATAGGCCAGCTAGTTGACTCAATTGTTAGCAAAATGATCCCCCTTGTTCAGAAAGGAGAAATAAACAACTCCCCAGACACTTAAAAATCAAGCAGCTGCCTGGTTAGAATGATGATAGTCTATGAATAACTTATTAACAGGGGACAGATCAAAACTATCAACTCAAGACTTCCCTGGTGGTCCAATGGCTAAGATTCCACACTGACAACACAGAGTTGGCGGGGGGTGGGGTTTCAAGCCCTAGTCAGGAAACTAGATCCCACATGCTGCAACAGGAGTTAAAGCTGCAATGAAGAGCAAAGATCCTTTGGGCCACAACTAAGACCTGGCACAGCCGAATAAATAAATATATACATATTTTTTAAAAACTCAGAGGGAATTTTCTGGTGATCCAGAGATTAGGATCCCGCATTTTCCCTGCCAAAGGCGCAGGTTCATTCTCTGGTCAGGAAACTAAAATCCCACAAGCTGCATAGCACAGGAAAAAGAAAAAAAAAAAAACACTAACTCAGTGGATGATGTCCCACAGAATTCACTTGGTCTCTCTCTCCTGCTTCATCCTTGTCCCTTTTCAGAAGTCTCCTTGTCTAACTTCAGTAGTCAGGGACTAGAACGTGGTGATAGGTTAGCTAAAGCATACTGGGTGGCTCAGTGGTGAAGAATCCACTTGCCAAAGCAGAAGATGTGGGTTCGATCCCTGGGTCAGGAAGATCCCCTGGAGAAGGAAATGGCAAGCCACTCCAGTATTCTCGTCTGAAGAATCCCATGGACAGAGGAGCCTGGTGGGTCAGAGTCCATAGGGTTGCAAAGAGTCAAACACCACTTAGCAACTAAAGCAACAGCAGCATGAAGTAAAGAGCCTTGGAACTTACTGGAAAAGGGCCAATACACCACTTCGTGCCTCGAGCACTCAGCATGGGCCAGATTTAGCTACAGTAACAAGCAGACCCAAATCTCAGTGGTTTAACACTACGTTTGGGGCTAGTGTATGGGGATGATCCATCCCCCCCGCCAACAGCCACCCTCTCCCCAAATTCCTGTCGATCCTTCCACAAGTCCAGGATGCTAAGGCTTGCCGGGTTCGTTGCTGCGGGAAAGGAGATGACAGCAGAAATTCAGAAAGGGGAGAAGAATCTATTCTCTGCTTTGGCGTTTCAGCATCAGCTTTCGAAACAAGAGTTTGAGAGACTCACTCTCTGAGTTTCAAAATCCTAGGTTGTGAGAATCAGAAGTCAGAGCTCTAAAAGACTCTGGGCAGAGAAATGAGGTCATTAATAATAGATTTAGGAGAATTTATAATCAATCAAAATGAGTTTTCCTGCTTTCAAGGAGTTGGAGATTGCCAGGATTGAAGAAAGCAAGAAAGATTATATGTCACTGGATCTCTGAGAAAGGGTCCTGAGTCCCACCCCAACACTTTCCCAGGTCTAGTCTCAGGGGGATAAAAACAAAAGAAAGAGGACAGGTTTGGGAAACTGAGGAAAGTGAAAGTGATAGTCACTCAGTCCTGTCTGACTCCTTGCGACCCCATGGGCCCACCAGGCTCCTCTGTCCATGGAATTTTCCAGGCAAGAATACTGGATTGGCTTGCCACTCCTTTCTCCAGGGGATCTTCCTAACCCAGGGACTGAACCTGGGTCTGCTGCACTGCAGGAGACCATCTCAGCCACCAGGGAAACCCAGGAAACTGAGAGCTGAGACCTAAATCTTGCTCCTCATGTGAAGGTTGGGGAAAAGCAAGCCCTAAAATGACCCTCTATAATTATTACCTTCTGAAGGTCATGTCCTTGTGGGAAACCCATCCCCTTGAGTGCAGGTTGAGATTACTTTTTTTTAAGTCTTTGTTGAATTTGTGACTATATTGCTTCTGTTTTATGTTTCAGCTTTCTCGTCATGAGGCATGTGGGATCTTGGCTCCCCGACCAGGGATTGAACCTGCAGTCCCTGCATTGGCCCTCCAGGGAAGTCCTGGGTTGGGATTATTGATGATTCATGAACAGAATATGGCAGAAGCAACGAGATGCCACTTCCAAGGGCAGGTTACAAAAACACTGGCTTCTGTTCTGGGTTTCTTTTCTCTCTCTCTCTCTCTCTCTCTACTTCTCTCTCTCTTGCAGAAGCCAGCTCCCATGCTGTGAGGAGCCCCATAGAGAGGTCCACATGACAAAGAACTGATTCTTCCAACCAACAGCCATCAAGAACTTGAGGCCTTCAGTTCAATAGCCATGTCAGTGGTGCTGGAAGCAGGATTCTGCAGCCTTGATTGCAGCTTCTAGGGAGACCCTGAGCTGGAAGCACCCACCTAAGCTGCATACAGATTTTTGACTCACTGAAACCATGATCTAATAACCATGTGGGGCTTTTATAAATTGATACATTTGGATCAATATATAGCACAGCACTAGATAACTAATACATCATGAAGAGGGCTGAGTACCAAAGAACTGATGCTTTCCAACTGTGGTGCTGGAGAAGACTCATGAGAGTCCCTTGGACAGCAAGGAGATCAAACCAGTCAATCCCAAAGGAAATTAACCCTGAATGGTCACTGGAAGGACTGATGCTGAAGCTGAAGCTCTAATGCTTTGGCCACCTGATGCAAAGAGCCGACTCACTGGAAAAGACTCTGATGCTGGGAAAGATTGAGGGCAGGAGGAGAAGAGGGCGACAGAGGATGAGATGGTGGGACGGTATCACTGACTTGATGGACATGAGTTTGAGCAAACTCCAAGAGATAGTGGAGGACAGGGAAGCCTGGCGTGCTGTAGTCCATGGGGTCCCAAAGAGTCAGCTATGACTTTGCAGCTGAACAACAACAGCATGAAAGGTATCCTGGCGGCGGCTCTGAGTCAGCCTCTGAGCCTGCCTCTACCTCTGCTTGGCTCTGGAAGAAGCGAGATCATTTCCTTCGGAACAAGATCAGCATAAACAAGTCGATCAGAACCAGAAAAGTGGAGAGGCTCTGCCATCAGTATCAGGCATGTGCGACAGAAACTCAGCTGAGACCTGGAGAGGGAAAGGGGTCCTATTGACTGCATAGTCAATGCCTGGCCTGAGATTCCCACCTGCCCCAAAGACATCACATCTTTCATACCCTCAATAGCCCAAGGAGGTTGGTTTTGTTAGTTTTATTCCTTTGTCCAGAGAGTTAACACCACTTCCCTAAAATCGATAGCTTGAAAGTGGGGGATATGACTCAAACAGAGATCACTGGCTCTGAACTCAGGTGCAGAACTGCTATCCCATGCTGCTTGGTTTTCCTTCCCTGGTCCTGTGATGCCTGACGGGTGAGGGTGGAGCCTGGCTTCCCCAGCCCTGACTCTCAGGGTTATGCAGACGTGATTTGGACTCTCATTTGAGGCACGAGCTTAGATCCAGGCCTGAGACTCCAGCTCTTGTTTTCCGGGACTATTATTTATTGCCCAGCTAGTTGACTCAATTGTTGGTGCTTCGAGGGGCCTCCAGGATCATTAAGCCTTGAGTTTTATTGGGAGCAGTTGAGGACAGAAAGATCCAGAAATAGATGGAACAAATCCAGAATTAAACTTTTATTCATCCCTTTTAACAAACATTTTTGAGCGCCTGCTACATCCCAGGAACTAAGTTTTAAAAATAGGGAGACAGAAATATATGAGACTAGCCTTGTCCTCAAAAGGCCCCTGGAAGTAGGGTGGGGGAGATATTGACATGGGAGCAAATAAACAGCAGTGAACAGCATTGTGTGTGTGCGTGCATGTATGTGTTCATGTGTTTGTACAAGATAGAAAGAGAGACTGATTCTAGGTCCCATGTTGGGACAAAAGAAGAGAAAGGAGAGAGGTGCCTCTACCCTGCAGGGCAAAGGTCAGAGGAAATTTGCGGGAGGAAGTGAGGCCTAATGACGCTCTGAAGATTAGGAGAAGCTCATTAGGTGAGGGTGGGCCAGCAGTCCGGGCACAGAGGACGGTGTGAGCAAAGGCAATTTCTGCACCCAGTTATTATATCCAGGTCTCTAGCGTGACATCAGACATTCCCCACCCCACACCCCAGGCTAGTGCAGTGCCTGATACACAATAGACAGGTTCATTCAGCACCTGTGAACGTGCACGCGTGCTCAGTTGCTCAGCCATGTCTGACTCTTTGCGACCCCAAAGACCTCTTTGGAGCCCACCAGGCTCCTCTGTCCATGGGATTCTCCAGGCAAGAATACTGGAGTGGGCTGCCATGCCCTCTTCCAGGGGATCTTCCCGACCCAGGGATCGAACCTACATCTCTTATGCTTCTTACATTGGCAGGAGGGATCGTCACCATTGGCGCCATCTGGAATATATTTTATGTTTATCCAGAACNTGTCCATGGGATTCTCCAGGCAAGAATACTGGAGTGGGCTGCCATGCCCTCTTCCAGGGGATCTTCCCGACCCAGGGATCGAACCTACATCTCTTATGCTTCTTACATTGGCAGGAGGGATCGTCACCATTGGCGCCATCTGGAATATATTTTATGTTTATCCAGAACACTGTGCCTTCGGTGTTGTAGCCTCAGGATAAAGGATGTGAAATCTCGTGACTAGCGTTCCTTACAGAGCAGGACCGGATGGAAGGTCTTCCCTAGCCCTGTGTCCTCCGCCTGTCTTCTGTCTGTGCAAACTTTAGCCAAAGAATAAGTTTAATCAGAACAGTGAGAAGACGCAGAAACAAAGGGACATAGACCAATAATAATAGTTGTCAGTAAGCAAAGTCAAGGACCTTTAGTTCCTCTTCGTGAGCTACAGATAATACGCTGAGTCATGCCCTATGACCTGTCTTAAAGATACTGCAATCCGCACAAGGCGGAGAAGCTAACTACCTGATGAGCAGACTGTAGCCATGACATAAGCTGCCACAGTTCCAAGAACTGGCCTCAAAGAAATGGAAATAAACTGACCCTGAAACTGAAGATTAACTGTACTCAAAACAATCAAGATGACGCCAATCAGACCATCACATGACCAATTTCAAGACCACTGGCAGAGTTGACTGTGCTGTTTCTGCACATAGCCCTCTCCCTCTGCCTATATAAAGCTCTTGCCCACTGATATGCAATGAGGGGGTGGAGAGGGAGGCAGCCTGTGGACAAGAGTCCATCCTCCCCCGGTTGCCAACATCCAAAGTAAAGCAAACTTTCCTTTCTACCAACCTTGCCTCTCTTTTTTTGGCTTTTAAGCCACAAGCAGCCAGACCCCACTTTTGGTAACCACTGATTCTGCAAGTTGATTCTCAGGTGTCCTGGGCAGGTGAGGCTGGGGGAAGGAGGCATCCCGAAGCGCTGGTCTGAGCATTTCACAGCATCCGGCCTCCCCAGTCTCCACGTCTCCAGTCTAGAAACTCAGCATGAAAAGCACTCATGCATTTTCCTCCTGCTGAAGGGTGATTCATTTACTCTCACCTCTGCTCACCTGTTAAGCCTTTTGTATCTGTGTTAGCTACAATTTAATGCAGAATGTGTTGCTTAAACAGTACTGCAGTTATGATGCAGAGAGGAGGAAAATGGAATTCAATCACGTTTAGTCTGTTTTAACTGCTGAAGGTAAAAGGAAATCATTTTCATACCTGATTTTTTTAATTTCTGTAAATTAGTCTGATCAGGAATAAAATCCAGTTATTCCCTTGGTTTCCCTGATGGCTCAGCAGTAAAGAATCTGACTGCAGTGCAGGAGACACAGGAGACTTGGGTTCGATCCCTGGGTCGGGAAGATCCCCTGGAGGATGAAAGGGCAACATGCTCCAGTATTCTTGCCTGGGAAATCCCATGGACAGAGGAGCCTGGTGGGCTGCAGTCCATGGGGTCGCAAAGAGTCAGACGCGACTGAGTGACTTCCCTTTCACTTTTCACTTTCATGCATTGGAGAAGGAAATGGCAACCCACTCCAGTGTTCTTGCCTGGAGAATCCCAGGGACGGGGGAGCCTGGTGGGCTGCCATCTATGGGGTCGCACAGAGTCAGACACGACTGAAGTGACTTAGCAGCAGCAGCAGCATTAAGCCTAACCAGCGTGAAGCCCAGGTAGACAACTGATAGATGACTACTGAATAAATAAACGATGTCCTTTTCCCCCGACATCTAAATTTCCCTTCCTCTTGTCTCCCTCTCAGCTTCATGAAAATCAACCTAAAACTACCATTTGCTATGAAACTTGAATTCAAGACACCTTTTCCAGCATCTTGGAGCTCCAGTCATTGGGAAGGGGAAGCTGGAGGCCTTGTCTTTTCACAGGCGTGGCTTATTCCATGAGATGTTTTTTATAAGGGATGGTTTTAGTACCATCCTTATCACCAGCCCACTTCCGCTCTGAGGCCCCTCCATCTCTGCAAAGATTTTACAACATTTTTCTAATTAACATGGGGCCCACAAGGGCTCACAAATACACTTGTTTTTGTGTAGCTCCTTTTCCTGAGCTTTCCGAATTAAGCCCCTCTTGGAGTTCCAGCCCTCGAAGGGGAGAGATTACTTTCCATTCAGTGAGAGAATAAAGGTTAATCAGTAAATGGGTCTTGTGAATGAAGAAGAAACTCGTGGGAGAAAAGAAAACAGAATCCGTGAAATAGAGAGTACATTTCTAAATTGATAAGCTCCTGCACTTGTGAGCTCCAGAGAAAATGGCCATGTCGGAAGTCCTTTCTGACTGTGTATGAGAGATTTGGCAATTGTCATTAAAATAACATTAAGGGCTAAAGGAAGGAATTAGGTGTCTGTTACGTGCCACACGAGATAGAAGCTTACAGATTTTTTTTTTAAATTTTATTGTTGGAGTATAATTGCTTTACAATGTCGTGTTAATTCTGCCGTACAATGAAGTGAATCAGCTATGTGCATACGTAATTCCCCTCGCTCTTGAGCCTCCTTCCCGTCTCCCCCATCCCACCCAGGAGGTCATCACAGAGCATCGAGCTGAGCTCCAGTGCTATCTAACAGGTTCCCACTAGCTATCTGTTTCATACATGGCAGTGTATGTATTTTCATGTTACTCTCTCAACTTGTTCCACCCTCTCTTTTCTGCTCTGTGTCCACAAGTTCGTTCTCTACATACAGAGGTTCATGGGGTCACAAAGAGTTAGACACACTTAGAAGCTGAACAACAACATTGAGAATCTCTGTACCCTAGCAATGGGGTAGGTGTCTCCATGAGGTTAATTTCACACTGGTCCCTTTTCTCTGAGAACTGCCTCCCACCTCCAAGGTGAGTTGCTGGTAGCCCTGTTTGCAGCGTGTCACCCTGATCATTATCCTACAAGGGACAGACATCAGGCTGAAGCTGGCCCAGATGAGTTCTCTACCCCAGACATCTGAAATTTGGATCAGGAGATAGCCACATGGCAGAGGCTGGAGGAGTGGCCATCTTCTGCTGGCGTGAGCATGGGGAACAAGCAAAAGCTCCTCTTGGGAGAAAGAAGAGACCAGTACCTAGGGGGAGGCAGAACAGCTCCCAGGGAGACCGTCCTGCTGGGCCCTTGTGCTTTGAGTTTCTGACCTCAGATCTTGAAGTATCCTTGCTGGGCATGAGTCCAAGAGATTTCCTGGGATCCTTCAGCATTCACTAGCATTATTTGGATGGAAATGTTAGGGGAAACATTGATCAAAACCACCTGCCCTGGCCAGGTAAAATAATAGTCCCTTGCATGAGTTATCTTACAACAGGAGGTCCTAGTAAGGAGCATGAACTCACAAGACACTACCCACTGGAAGAACTCGGGAAAGGTCAAAAGGAGAGAGGAGACGCCTGTTCACATGTCCTACCAGCCTCCCAGAATCCTTCCTGCTGGAATCCATTTTGGCTTAGTGATGTACAAGCCACCAGAAAGGACCCTGAGTCACAGTGATGATGAAAGATAACTCAGAAATTAATCCCATCACCATAAAACCTGAGACTGCAAGCCATGTGGCAGAGTAGATCTCCTGGGTTCCCTTACCCTCCTGCTCTCCACCCAGGCACCCCTTCTTAGTAAAATCTCTTGCTTTGTCAGCACATGTGTCTCCTCAACAACTCATTTCCTAATGTTAAAACAAGAGCCCACTCTCGGGCCCTGGAAGGAGTTCCCCTTCCTGCAACAGAAAGTGAAAGAATTCAAACCAAGGTAAGCAAAATGATGTGAGTTACTGATTTACATACCAATAACTAGAGAAAGGAGAAGGCAATGGAAAATGCCATGGATGGAGGAGCCTGGTAGGCTGCAGTCCATGAGGTCGCTAAGAGTCGGACACGACTGAGCGACTTCACTTTCACTTTTCATTTTCAGGCATTGGAGAAGAAAATGGCAACCCACTCCAGTGTTCTTGCCTGGAGAATCCCAGGGATAGGGGAGCCTGGTGGGCTGCCGTCTATGGGGTCACATAGAGTCGGACATGACTGAAGCGACTTAGCAGCAGCAGCAGCAGCAGCTAGAGAGAAGGAGGTGACTTTAGGCACAACTACGCCCAGAGAGGAAACAAAGTTGCAGTCTCCATCACTCACTCATCTGCCATCTTTCCAATCCCTATATCCCTGTGTGGGCTTCATGCTTTTTTCCGATAGGTTTGTCTCACGTGGTAGGAAACAGCTGCAAGCCCCATCATTTCAGCTCCAGGACTCTAGAGGCAAACCCTTCCTCCCACTTCATATCAAAAAACACAGGGAAAGTCTTTAGACCAGTATTGGAAATATGCTCACCCATCCACCCACCACCAGTCTCTGTTAGCAGGGAAATGACTTACCGAGATTGGCTTTTCATGGGTCACCTGACCGATTTCTATGGCAATGGGAGTAAGGTCTATGATTGACAGCCTCATCGGAGTCACCTGATTGAAAGAGAAGAAATAGAACGGGAGACAGTGAGCGGACCACAGCAGATATTAATGCCTTTTCCAAGAAATCCTCTTTTCCCCTTGATTAAGCAGTTCAGTTCAGTGGCTCAGTCGCATCCGACTCTCTCTGACCCCATGAATTTAAGTTCTCCTAGGTGACTTTATTCCTAGTCATCAAGTTATCTTAACTGGGCATGGCTATAAAATTAAATCAGAAGGAATTTTTGTGATGGAACTGTTCTATTAATGACTCTACTAAGTCAATATCTTGGCTGTGATTTTATTGGAATTTTCAAAATTTTTCCAGTTTTCCATTAGGGGGAAAATAGGGTAAAGGACGCATGGTATCTCTCTGTACTATTTCTTACAACTGAATGTGAATACAAAATGATCTCAAAAAATTAATTTAAAAAAAACTAGAAAGGGAAGTAAAATGAAATCTTGAACAAAGACCCTGCCGCCAAAATTAAATCCAAGCAGAGACTGGCCTCTTAACGGAATCAAATGGAAACCAATTTATGGGCAACAGAACACCACAAATCTTCAGAAAAGCCAGATCCACTTTCTCCTAGATCTTTATTTTAATGACCCCGCCCCCTAAAAAAAGATGAAGTCCCAACAGGCTCATTTCATAGCAGCATCAATTCACATCCATACAGCAATAATTAGAGGGAAAGGTTCAAGAACGTCCTGAAGGCCACAGTTCACATGCCATAAGACATGCCAGAATGTGATAACCATCCCAGAATTAGCACTAATTCTTCATACTTTTCTGAGCACATCAAATATTAAAATACAATTAGGCACTGGGTAAGGGCCTAAAAGTTTTGTCATTAACTTTTAACTGGGTCAGGAAACCAACCAAAAGAAAAAAGTTGAAGGTTGATAATAAGGATCAGCTTTTCCACCTTAAATCAGGGTGCAGGGGGAGTAACAATTTAGTGGCAAGCAAAGACGCTGACTTTGACTTTCCCGATGGTTCAGTGGTAAAGAATCGGCTGCCTATGCAGGAGACCTGGGTTCGGTCCCTGGATCAGAAAGATTCCCTGGAGAAGGAAATGGCAACCCACTCCAGTGTTTTTACCTACAGAATCTATGGACAGAGGAGCCTGGTGGGCTGTAGTCCATGGGGTTGCAAAGAGTCTGACACAACTTAGCAACTGAGCAACCACAACAAAGACATTGAAGGGCTTTCCGGGTGGCGGTCGTGATAAAGACCTGCCTGCCAGTGCAGGAGACATAAAAAATGCAGGTTAGATCCCTGGGGTGGGATGACCCCCTGCAGGAGGGCATCACAATCCACTCCAGCGTTCTTGCCTGGAGAATCCCGTGGATAGAGGAGCCTGGCAGGCTACAGTCCATGGAATCGCAAAGAGTTGGACACAACTGAAGCAACTTAGCATTCATGCAGGCAAAGACTTTGAAATCTGAGTCTTATATTCAAATTTTGTTTATCTCCTGGGCAGGTCACTTCTATGACTCTCACCTGTAAAATAGACAACCTAGCAATCTTTATCATAGATCTATCGTGGGTGCCCCTATGGCAACCCACTCCAGTGTTCTGCTTGGAAAATTCCATGGACAAAGAAGATTGGCAGGCTACAGTCCATGGATCACAGAGAGTTGGATACAATTGTGCAACTGAGAATATATATATATATATATACACACACACACATACACACATACATATACATATTTGGGGCTTCCCTGGTGGCTCAGAGATTAAAGCATCTGTCTGCAATGCGGGAGACCTGGATTCGATCCCTGGGTCAGGAAGATCCCCTGGAGAAGGAAATAGCAACCCACTCCAGCATTCTTGCCTGGAGAATCCTATGGATGGAGGAGCTTGGTGGGCTACAGTCCATGGGGTCGCAAAGAACTGGACACGACTGAGCGACTTCACTTTCTCTTTCATATACATATTTTATTTTTTATATATGCATGCATATTTTTCTATATATAAACACTTGGCATGCAGTAGGTCTTCAGAGAATGGTTAGTTTTTCTTCCACTTGGGAAACAGCACAAAAAGGATCCCGGTGTGATAAATGTGTTTTCATAAAACATAAAAACTGGAATTATACTCCTCATTTAATTAGGAAAAAAAAAGTTAAATGTTCCTATGGCAGATATTCAAACATATGACACAAAATATTATGATAGCATTGGGTCTTCTCCTCTTCAAAGGGAATAAAGGAGAGGATGCCAGTAAGAAAAAATAAGAGCCAATACATCTTCCCAGAGCCTTTCACAGCCATACAATTGGCCAGCAGAAAGGTTCTTAAATGAATAGCCCCTTAAGAAATTAAACAGTTGATGGATGATGCAAACATCTTTGTGGCTGGCTTATTTACAAGGGGAGACAGACACAGAGAGGACTTCAACATACTTTTCTTGTCCCCTAATTTTATTGAAAACACTGCAAGTGAAGCAACAGCACTCCCATTCGTGGGAGCTGAGTTGCTACCTCTCCACCATGCATTAACGAAAAAAAGAAAAGGAGGTGTTTATCCACAAACCATTTCAACTTCTTGCAGCTGTGTGCTATAAGAAATATAATAAAGCAACAATATAATAAAGAAACTGTTCAATGCATTATTCATTCTCCCATTCTCCTCACTAATAAAGCCCTAACTTTATTCTGACTGGCCGTCTGCCTGGTTAAAAACTACATTTCCCAGGCTCCCTTGAGGGGGGAGTGACCATGTGATACAGTCTAGCCAATAAGAAGTAGGCAGAAGTAACCCCGTGAGTGTGTTCATTATCTCTTGCTGGATAACAAATTACCCTCAAAACAGCAACTTGAAACAAAGAACATTTATTATCTTACTTTCTGTGGGTCAGGGATCTGGTAGCAACTTAACTGGATACTTCTGGCTCAGCCTTTCATAAGGTCACTGTCAAGCTGAATATATTCATAAATATTCATATTTGTCCTGCAGCTAGAAGTTATTCTACCCACTTTACAGATGAAGAAACTGAGGTTCAGAGGTGTTAAGTGACTTTCCTAACTAATAAGTTTTAGGAGCTGGATTCTAACTCAGGTCTGACTGCAGTCTCCCTTCTGCTACACCAAACAGTTGATTTGGGATTGAAATAAGTATTTATCAATAATAACAATAATTGCTATTTATTGAGCCCCCATTCTGGGTCCAGCAATTTACTGGCTTATCATTTCATTTAATCCTAACTACAATTCTGTGACATAAGCACTCTTTTCTTTTTATTATATTTCTTTATTTTTAATTGATTGATGATCGCTTTACAATATCGGTTTGATTTCTGCCATACATCAATGTGAGTTAGCCATGGGTGTACGTGTCCCCTTCCTCTTGAACCTCCCTCCCACCTCCCCGTTTCCCACCCCTTAAGGTTGTTACAGTGCCCTGCCTTGAGTTCCCTGAGTCATACAGCGAGTTTCCATTGGCTTTTACCCTCGTTTTGCTAATGGGTAAACAGAGGCTCAGACAGGTTAAGCATATTAGCCAAATCCTCATGGCTCTGCCGGACTGCAGGCAGGATTGGATCCAGGTCCATTAGAGGCTCATGGACCAGGGCCCATGTGATCCTCATGCCAGGATTTGGGACGTGGCGGCCAGAGATGGACAAGAAGAGGTGACTGGCTGCTTAGCACGCAAGTTGCACCCTCGTGCTCTCTTTGTTCCTGGTAACGACCTGTTTACTGAGGACCAGAGCAAGAAGTCGAGGTGCCCAATCCAGTCCTAATGAGAAATCATCAAGACCACTTGAGGGGGACCCCCCTGGTGGCCCAGTGGCTAAGATTCTGTGCTCCCAGGGCAGGACGTCCAGGTTCAATCCCTGGTTAGGGAAATAGATTCAACATGCTGCAACGAAGATCAAAGATCCCACATGCCGCAACTAAGACCCAGCGGGGCCAAATAATAAATAAAATAAAAATAACTATTTTTTTTAAAAGACCACATCTGAGAAGTTTAGTGTGTGTTATGAGCTAGGGAAGGAGCTTGTCTGTCTAGCTTTCTCTCTTTTTTGGCTGGTATCGACTGCTCTGAGATTTGACCCCTGGCTGACTTCCCATGTCTAAGCAGGAAACAGAAATAGATCACAGAGGACACAAAGAAACAGGTGGATTTGGCGCCTCTAAAAAGGCATTTTAAAGTAGGCACTTTAACAGAATTTGTGACTTTTTATTTTCAAGTCCACCCTTCTTCCTATGGTTTACTGATAGCCTGTTGGGAAGAATTTCCAATCGTGTGTCCATTCCAATCCACTATGGACTGCCAAGGTAGGGTAGAGACTCAGCTCACATATCCAAGGGCAGGCTCTTGAACCCAGGCCAGACAATCCCAATCCCTGAAGCCAAAGGGCATCTTGGGTGGCCAGGTTCAGAGGGCAGCAGGAGTGTCTCGTGTGCCTACACTGTGGTCACTTTTCTGCAGCCTCTGAAGCACCCTTGGTTCCCATCTATGTCTCCACTTGTTCCCCTGATTCTATAAGGCCCTGCATCCTTCAAAAGGTTACTGTCTTTGCTTAATTCAGAAAGTATTTCTGATGCTGGCCTCTAAGAGAGCTTGTTGATAGAACATTAAAGTCGAATGGCACACTTCCTCTTTTCGGGGAGCCAGTAACCTCATGAACCCGCTGCGCCTCCCATGCACTGAACGAGTGGGTAAGTGTGCTTTCCAAGACACTTTCTATCTGCCTAAAATAGAAACCAATCCAAGCAAGAGTAAACACCAAAACACAACCGGAACGCTTATTATAAGGGTACAGCAGTGAACCATGGGTGCCGATGGCAAGTCTTTGAAAGCTGGTCAAATAGGACCTCACTTGTTTGGTGAATTTCACTCAATGATTTGGTTTGGTTCCACTCCCTCCAGGAAGTCCTCCTTGACTCTCGAGATTTTTTTTTCTGTCTCTGTCATTCCTTGGATACTTCTCTGTGCATTTGAGAAAGCACAAGATCTGTTATTTCATATATGCATGTATGTATAAGTTTGTGTGTGTGCCTCTGTGCCTATGTGTCTGTGTATATCCCCTTCACAGATCACAGCCGTGTCATGACGAAGGGGCTTGTGTAACTCATTGGAGCTATGAGCCATGCCATGCAGGGTCACCAAGATGGATGGGTAGTAGAGGAAGAGTTCTAACAAAACGTGGTCCACTGGAGGAGGGAAGGCAAACCACCCCAGTATTCTTGCTGCGAGAATGGTATGAAAAGGCAAAAAGATACAACACCGGAAGATGATCCCTCCCAGGTCGGTAGGTGTCCAGTGTGCTACTGGGGATGTGCAGAGAAATAACTCCAGAAAGAATGAAGTGGCTGGGCCAGAGCAGAAACGACGCTCAGCTGCAGATATGTATGGTGGTGATGGTAAAGTCCAGTGCAGTAAAGAGCAATATTGCATGCGTGTTTATGTGCATACTGTATATGTGTGCGTGTCTGTATGATTACATGTACATTGTGTGTATATGTGTGCATGTGTGTATATGTCTGTATATGTGTGTGTATGTATTGTGGGGGAGAATAACTGTCTATCATTCAGATTACCCTGCTACTCTCCACAGTTTCCCAAGTGAAGTTTTTCACGGCTGTGACACAAGAGGAAGGGTTATAAACCCCGCAAAGTGTGGAGAAGGAAAAACGCGAGAGTCTCTGACAGCATACAGCAGGGAGACCTGGCTCAGTCTAAGAGGCGGAGGAACCTTCTAGGAGGGAATCCCTTGCCCCAAAGCTTGGAACACCAGGTAGGAGGCAGAGGGGAGGCCATGGTGTCACACACAGGAGACGGATGACGGAAAGACCAGGATGACAGCAAGAGAGAGGACTGCACGTCTTCGCCTTAAGCACCATGGTGAGGCTGGT
This sequence comes from Oreotragus oreotragus, assembly GCA_006410675.1. NCBI lineage: Eukaryota > Metazoa > Chordata > Mammalia > Artiodactyla > Bovidae > Oreotragus > Oreotragus oreotragus. Next base: position 480,564 of record SJYX01002099.1, read on the forward strand.
GGCCGGGCGCAGATGGGAACGTGGTGAGGGGTCGGTTTTGGAAGGGC
>SJYX01002099.1:481707-496447 GCA_006410675.1 Oreotragus oreotragus
GAGGGAGGGGGGAGGGGGGCGGGGGGGGGACCCTGGGAATATGCGATCCTTCGGGACCCAGACCCGCAACCACAAAGCAAGGCAGGGAGTGTGCCCCCTGCAGGCAGAGGGCTGATGCTTCTGCTGCCAAGTTCAGTCCAGTTCGGTCACTTAGTCGTGTCTGACTCTTTGCGACCCCATGGACTGCAGCAGGCCAGGCCTCCCTGTCCATCACCAACTCCCGGAGTTTACTCAAGCTCATGTCCATTGAGTCGGTGATGCCACACAACCATCTCATCCTCTGTCGCCCCCTTCTCCTCCTGCCTTCAATCTTCCCCAGCATCAGGGTCTTTTCCAATGAGTCAGCTCTTCGCATCAGGTGGCCAAAGTATTGGAGTTTCAGCTTCAACATCAGTCCTTCCAATGAATATTCAGGGCTGACTTCCTTTAGGATGGACTGGTTGGATCTCCTTACTGTTCAAGGGACTCTTTAGAGTCTTCTCCAACATCACAGTTCAAAAGCATCAATTCTTTGGCGCTCAGCTTTCTTTATAGTCCAACTCTTACGTCCATACATGACTACTGGGAAAACAATACCTTTGACTAGATGGACCTTTGCTGACAAAGTAAAGTCTCTGCTTTTTAATATGCTGTCTACGTTGGTATTAACTTTTCTTCCAAGGAGCAAGCATCTTTTAATTTCACGACTGCAGTCACCATCTGCAGTGATTTTGGAGCCCCCCCCGCCCCGCCCAAAATAAAGTCTGTCATTGTTTCCACTGTTTCCCCATCTATTTGCCTGCTGCCAAAGCACTTAGCAAATTTCTGCTTTTATCAGAAGCAAGCTGGCCTTGTCCAGAGATCTCACGACCAGTCCTGGCCCTCCTGGGAGAACACAAATGCTGAAGCTGTAATTGCTCTTTTCTGAGGCTCCCTCATTAGGGACAGGAATGGTCAGCATCTCTCCTCAGCTGCTGCTGGTCTCCCAGGGACAATTCTAGGAAGCCTGCCTGCTCCTCCACTGTGGGAAAAAGCTCCCAGAGGCTGCTGAGTTTCATTGCGCCTCTAACCCTCTGTATCTGCCCACAGATAAAGAGCGGGGTTGGGGGGGAGTCAATCTGGCTCCCCGACCCCAGGCTTCAGGTTCTCAGCTATTTCCTTTCACCTGAACAGCATGTGTGAGCTGAAGACAGTGGCAGGAGATATGGGTGGGGAAAAAAAAAAAAAAACAGCAAGTGGTAAAATATATAGAAATGAGAGATGGAGCCCCTGGGGTTCAGTCCCAGCTCTGCCATGAATTTGTTGAGTGACATTAGGCAAGTTATGTCTCCTCACTGTTGTCTCCTTTATAAAATGGGATAACAACAGTACCAACCTGCAGGACTGTTGTGCAAAGTAAGCCCTCCATGAGAGCACTCAGAATGTGTCTTGCACTGAGTGAATAAATGCCCAATAAGTGTTAGCATTATTGGTAGGGATTCTCTGGGGGTCCATTGATTAAGAATCTGCCTTCCAATGCAGGGGACGTGGGTTCGAACCCTGGTGGGGGAACTAAGATCCCACATGGAGCAAGGCAACAAAGCCCACGTGCCACAAATACTGAGTTCACATGTTCCAAAACCCCTGTGCTACAATTATAGAAGCCCTCGAGCACTGCAACTAAGACTCAATGCAGCCAAATGAATTTTTTAAAGGGTTAGTTATTGGTCAACAGAGGGAAAATGGAAGACAGCGGGAGAGGGAAGAGAGGGAAACTATATGGGAAATATATATATATTGCATTGGAGAAAAAATGTTGCTTCTTCCAACACATCAGATGACCACATGTTAATTCAGTGATTACCTTGTGGGCGTCCTAAGTCACTTCAGTCATGTTCAGCTCTTTGTGACCCCATGCAGCCTGCCAGGCTCCTCTGTCCATGGGATTCTCCAGGCAAGAATACTGGAGTAGGTTGCCATTTCCTTCTCCAGGGGATCTTCCCAACCCAGGGCTCAAACCTGAGTCTCTTATGTCTCCCGCCTTGGCAGGTGGGTTCTTTACCACTAGCACCACCTGGGAAGTCCATTCAGGGTCTNGGATTCTCCAGGCAAGAATACTGGAGTAGGTTGCCATTTCCTTCTCCAGGGGATCTTCCCAACCCAGGGCTCAAACCTGAGTCTCTTATGTCTCCCGCCTTGGCAGGTGGGTTCTTTACCACTAGCACCACCTGGGAAGTCCATTCAGGGTCTACTGTGTTCACATGTGTTATTTAAGTTATCCTTCTAAACAACACCTGTGGACAAGTATTATTATTTCTATCTTATCACATGAGCACACTGGAACGCAGACAGGTAAGGTGCCTGTCTCACAGCTCAGTGAGATTGGACTGGGACTCCATGTCCTCCAGAGCTTGGCTGTGTCCACTTCTGACTGGTACCATGATACTTCAGGCAGAGGAACTGACACCTAAGTCATTCTAATCCCTCAGCAGGGATATACTCTAACCCATTATTTTGTCCCCAGAACCCTTGAGCACTGGCTTGGCCGTTGGTCCATGAGCCTTCTCCCAAACCCTACCCCCTACCCCAAACCCTGCTGTGAGCCTCTAGAGGGCAGGAGACTGTGATGGTTCCATCTGGGATGCCCTGTGATCTATACAAGGTAGTGACTGAATCGACACGACAGACTTGCAGTGAAACAATTTCTCCAGAGCAAGAGCCAAACAGCAGCAGCCATCTGTCAATTTGCCAATTTCCGTGGTGTAAATTCTCCTGCTGAGACCATTTCAAGCTACTTGATTTGGCTCCTTAGCAAGCATCAACTGTGTCCCTAGCCCTGAGCCAGTGGCAGAGCAGGACCCAGAAGTCAAAATGGACACGATGTCCATCCTCAAGGAACCTCGTCACATGGTGGGATGAAATGAAGTTGCTCAGTCACGTACAACTCTGAGATCCCATTGACTGTAGTCTACCAGTCACCTCCATCCATGGAATTTTCCAGGCAAGAGTACTGGAGTGGGTTGCCATTTCCTTCTCCAGGGGATCTTCCCAACCCAGGGTATCCACATGGTGGGGTGAGGGGAGCCTTATCTGTAGCTTTTGCCAATTTCCATGGTGTAAATACTCCCACTGTGGTCGTCTGAAGCTGTGCTNGAATTTTCCAGGCAAGAGTACTGGAGTGGGTTGCCATTTCCTTCTCCAGGGGATCTTCCCAACCCAGGGTATCCACATGGTGGGGTGAGGGGAGCCTTATCTGTAGCTTTTGCCAATTTCCATGGTGTAAATACTCCCACTGTGGTCGTCTGAAGCTGTGCTGTGCTTAGTCACTCAGTTGTGTCCGACTCTTTGTGACCCCATGGACTGTAGCCATGAGCAGGCTCCTCTGTTCATGGGGATTCTCCAGGCAAGAATACTGGAGTGGATTGCTATGCCCTCCTCCAGGGATCTTCCCATCCAGGGATTGAACCCAGGTCTCCTGCTTTGCAGGCAGAGTTTTTACCAGCTGAGTCACCAAGGAAGCCCAAGAATACTGAAGTGGGTAGCCTATCCCTTCTCTGGGGGAACTTCCTGACCCAGGAATCGAATCAAGGTCTCCCGCGTTGGAGGCAGATTCTTTACCAGTTGAGCTACTAGAGAAGCTGCATTTGAAGCTACCCATCACCAAAAATGGGGTCAGAAAGAACTGCTGATGCCAGCACATCACCATTTTACAGGCTTGTCGGAGAGACAGACAATAAACTAGCAAGTGAAGAAATAAAATAATAATAACCCATTGGCCTATGAGTAAAATACGCAGGGCACTCTGACAGAAAGAGGGCGGCCACATTTAAGCTGAAAACTGCACAGAGGACTCTCTGCTTTTTGAAAAAGCCATAATGCAGTTTTTCAATACAAATGATTCTCTGCTGTTATTCACAGAGACTTACTGGAACTGACAAATCCATTTTCCATCCTCCCTCCAAGGGCCGCCTCCCCATGCGGACCCTTTACCTGTGGGCTGTGTCCAGGAGGAGAGATGATCCCTTCTCCACAGGACTCGGCAGCCAACGGAGGTTAAACTGATTATGGTTTCTCATTTCCCCCTTCTCCTCCTTCTCACGGGATAATGTCTTCCTCCCTGATGTCCGTTGTCGTGGGACTCCCATTGAATCAAATCAATAGTGTCACGTTTTAGACTGATGTCAAACCTGAGAGGAGCTGGGTTTTCTTCCTCCACTTTTAACACGTATCACGTAGCCACGGGGTGCCAGATAAACGCTTTGTGTGATTTAATTTTATGTATTTGCTAACATTGGGAAATATCCCCATTGGCCGTTTTTGGTTCAGATTAATCCTAAATGAAGACTCAGAGAAACAGTGAAAACGTTGATTTCTTTGAATTCCCTGTGAGAGTCACTGGCATGAGCAGTTACTTCTGTGGATGCTGGCAGCACGTAATCTGCGTTTTCATTCTGACTCCACCCTCTACTCATCACATGTGAAAGCAAACGTCGCTCAATTGTGTCCGACTCTTTTCGACCCCATGGACTATACAGTCAATGGAATTCTCTAGGCCACAATACTGGAGTGGGTAGCCTTTCCCTTCTCCAGGGGATCTTCCATCCAGAGATCGAACCCAGGTCTCCCATATTGCAGGCAGATTCTTTACCAGGTGAGCCACCAGGGATGCTCAAGAATACTGGAGTGAGTAGTCTATCCCTTCTCTGGGGGATCTTCTTGACCCAGGAATTGAACCAGGATCTTCTGCACTGCAGGCAGATTCTTTACCAACTTAGCTATCAGGGAAGCCAACTCATTACATGGATGTGATGTATTCCTTTATTTTCCTATCTATGAGATGGGCATCAAGAAACCCAGCTCGTAGGGGTTGTTGGGAGGATTAAATGAAATAACATATGCGAAGTCCTTTAAAGAACACCAGAAAGTTTTAGCATTATTATTCCATTTCCCTTCTTGTGTTTGATTTCTCAGATACCTACCAGGTGCCAAGTCCTGAACTAGGATCTTTGCTGATATGATCTCACTCAAAGGTTTGATATTTTGCTCATCTGGGATTTTTCTGCATGAACTTTGATGTGCTAAAATATTGCATTAGGGAGTTCCCTGGTGGTCCAGTGGTAAAGAATCCACCTGCCAGTGCAGGAGACACGGGTTTGATCCCTGATTCTGGAAGATCCCACATGCTGTGGAGCAACTAAACCCTTGTGCTACAACTACTGAGCCCACACTCTATAGCCCGGCTCTGAAACAAGAGAAGCAATGTAATGAGAAACTTGCTCCCCGCAACTAAGAGTAGCCCCTGCTCCCCACAACCCGATGTAATGAGAAACCTGCTCCCCACAACTAGAGAGAGTCCACACACAGCAAACAAAGACCCAGGGCAGCCAAAAATAAATAGGTTTTTTACAATAATCATTAAAAATGGCTTCCCTGGTGGTTCAGTGGTAAAGACTGCCTGCCAGTGCAGGAAACACAGGTTCGATCCCTGATCTGGGAATATCCCATATGCCACAGAACTAAGCCTATGCGCCAGAACTACTGAGCTTGCCCTCTAGAGCCTGGGAGCCACAACAAGCAAAGTCTGTACACTCCCCGCCCCCTCCACAACTAGAGAAAGCCCGTGAAGCAATGAAGACCCAGCACAGCCAAAAATGAATAAATAAAGCTATTTTTTAAATAAGAAAAATAATTTTTAAAATATTCCATTGGAGTATGATTTCTCTCAACTGCTAGGTTTGGTGGCACCCCCCCTTAAATTTTGCACCCAAGGCAAGTGCCTCACCCCACTCCCCCTAAGTCTCAGCCCTGGTAGGTTCACAGTGAACATGAGCCTACATTCTGGTGTGTCCATATCCCCCACCCCCACCCCTGCTGCAATCTATTCTTCAGTCACAGCTCTATTAATCTCACCAAGTTCCGGTATGAAAAGAGAATCGATGGTGAAATTAAAGAGGGCAGAAGAAAATGTTCATCCTTGGCTCCCTGCTCCCAAATGGTTGCTAGGAGCTTCAAGAAAAGGTGCCTTTGAAGACAGGACCCCTGCCTAATGGCTCTCTTTGGCTCTGATGGATGTGGCTGGAACACAGAGAGCCCAAGCTCCATGAGGGGGTGTGGATAAGAGGCCTGGACTTTTCTTCCCTTCTCAGGGACAGACAGCACAGGGCCAAAGATCATAGGCTAGTGGAACATCAGACCTCTTAGAAGGAAAAGAGATGCTCACGGCCGACAGTGGGGGCTCATTCACTCTCCGGTTCATTGTTCGTGTCTCCGTATAACATCCACTCCATAAAACCAGGGACTTGGTCTGTTGTGTTCACTGTTACAGTCCCCATTTGGCTCCCCAGCATATGGCAGAGAGCAGAAGCTCCAACATTTCCTGAGCCCATGTCGAATGAATGGTCCAGCAGTAAGCAGAAAGTAACAGAATTCCTAAAGGAAATCAACCCTGAATATTCACTGGAAGGAATGCTGAAGCTGCAATACTTTGGCCACCTGATGTGAAGAGCCAACTCATTATTAGAAAAGACCCTGATGCTGGGAAAGATTGAAGGCAGGAGGAGAAGGGGACAACAGAGGATGAGACGGTTGGATGGCATCATCCACTCGATGGACGGGAGTTTGAGCAAGCACCAGGAGATAGTGAAGGACAGGGAAGCCTGGCATGCTGCAGTCCATGGGATCACAGNATGCTGGGAAAGATTGAAGGCAGGAGGAGAAGGGGACAACAGAGGATGAGACGGTTGGATGGCATCATCCACTCGATGGACGGGAGTTTGAGCAAGCACCAGGAGATAGTGAAGGACAGGGAAGCCTGGCATGCTGCAGTCCATGGGATCACAGAGTCGGACACGACTGAGCAGCTAAACAGCAAGCAGTTCTAACATCTCTTGACCCAATGTTGGACAAATCATGCAATGATAGGCTGAAAGTAACAGAATTCAACATGGGCTGTGCAGGTGGCCATAATGGAGTAGGGTAGGCTGTCCCCTCCATATCCCCACCATGCACACAGCCTCCCACCCCCAGCTGCTCATAACCTTTGTGTGGGGAGGGACATGGAATAGTGGAGGGGATCCTGAGAGCTGACTCTGATTGGGAAATGGAGAGTTTCTAGAAAAGGCTGCCTCTCTCCACGGTTTAGTCCAGAACCCTACTTGGACTCCCTATATGGGAAAATCATCAAGCAACTACGAAATCCTCCTAAGAGTCTGCCAGTGAAATAGTCTGTCTTCAGTGTCAAGACTCCAACATCTTGGGACCTGAACCCTAAGGTGGGATGGATTCCATTAGTATAACCCTTAGTGGGCATCATGGGCGACTCTGCTCTTCTTTAAAAGGATGAGCTTGGGACTTCCCTGGGGGTCCAGTGGTTAAGAATCCACCTCCCAATGCAAGGGATGCCAGTTGGATCCCTGGTCCGGGAACTTAGATCCCACACGCCTTGGGGCAACTAAGCCAAGGAGCCACAACTACCGAGCTTGTGCATTCTAGACCCCATGCTCTGTAACAAGAGAAGCCACAGCAATGAGAAGCCCAAGCACCACAACAAAGAGTAACCCTACTCTCAGAAAGCCCACACGGCCCAGCCAAGAGGAAACTTTCTTTAAAAAATAGGGATGAACTTGAGCCCATGTCTTAAGGTACATAAATGCACCAAGTACAGAGCATGCCAGAAGATGGGTGAGGTTGCCCTCTTCACATTATTATGAGGCACAGTGGGTCTTAAGGGGATACTTATGGGATGCACATGTCATGGGTTGAANTTAAAAAAAAAGGATGAACTTGAGCCCATGTCTTAAGGTACATAAATGCACCAAGTACAGAGCATGCCAGAAGATGGGTGAGGTTGCCCTCTTCACATTATTATGAGGCACAGTGGGTCTTAAGGGGATACTTATGGGATGCACATGTCATGGGTTGAATCTTGTCCCCCCAAAAGATACATTAAAGCCCTAACCCCCGGTACCTGCAATGTGACTCTATTTAGAAATAGAGAAGTTGTAGATGTAAGCAGGTGAGGTCATTAGATCATATGATTTAACTGTATTTATAATTATCCAATGAAAGTGAAAGTGAGTCACTCAGTCATGTCTGACTTTTTGTGACCCCATCATCTATACAGTCCATGGAATTCTCCAGACCATAATACTGGAGTGGGTGGCCTTTCCCTTCTCCAAGGGATCTTCCCAACACAGGGGTTGAACCCAGGTCTCCCACATTGCAGTGGATTCTTTACCAGCTGAGCCACCAGGGAAGCCCAAGAATACTGGAGTGGGTAGCCTATCCCTTCTCCAGGGGATCTTCCTGATACAGGAATAGAACCAGGGTCTCCTGCCTTGCAGGCAGTCTTTTCCAGCTGATCTACCAAGGAAGTTCCAATTATCCGATACTGGCATCCTTTTAAGAAGGAAATTTGGACACACACACCAGCACACAGGAATAGATGCCACGTGACAGCAGAAGCAGAGATGGGAATAAGTGATGGGTCCACAAGCTAACAGGAATAAAGGAAGAGGGACGGATTCTCATTTAGAGGCTTGAGAGGGAGCATGGCCCAGCCGACCCCTTATTTCAGACTTCCAAACTCCAGAACCAAGAAAAGATAAATTTATGTTGCTTTAAGTCACCTCATCTCTGGTCATTTGCCACAGCAGCCCCGGGAAACTCATACAGCATGTGAGTTAACATCATCTCGTTGTCACGATCTGCAGGTGTGACACACCCATTGTTTTAAATGGGCGTGGATACACACAGTCCAGGACACACATAGTCATGCCTCTGACTCCCCGAAACAGCTCCCAGAACCTTGAGGCCTGAATTCCTGACATCAAAGCTAATGTTTCCTTTTAACCTGCACAAAGCTATTTTTATTCCAACCTCCAGGCCCGGTTTCGTTGAGCTCCAATTAATGAGGTGTCTGAGCCCTTCCAGGAGGTCTCAATAGAACTGCATAATTAGTATTCTGTGTTTGCTCAAAAGAAAAAGTGAAAGTGAAAGCCACTCAGTTGTGTCCGACTCATTGCAACCTCATGGACTATACAGTCCATGGAATTCTCCAGGGCACAATACTGGAGTGGATAGCCTTTCCCTTCTCCAGGAAATCTTCCTGACCCAGGGATTGAACCCAGGCCTCCAAAGCTGGCATTAAAAAGAGGCAGGAACTCCAAGTCCTGCCTGGCATCCTCATTGTGCAGGTCCTTAAAGGAACAACCTCTGGGATACCGGCATCCCTGTGTGGGTACCCTGGACCAATGTCCAAGGGGAGAGTTCAGGCAATTGCATCATCAACAGATTGCCCAGAGATACAGGACTTCTCAAAGCCCCATCTTATTAACCCTAATGCATAGAGCCGCCCACACCTGGGTGCTTCGGGGTTCCAGTCACAGCTCATGAACCTTTGGAAAAGACTGTTCTCTCCAGTTTTTCCTTCCTCCCTGTGGTCCTGGAGTGGATGGTGGGGTGGGCAGTTTCTGGGGAGAGACCAGGGTTCCTCAGCCTGGTTTACACTGGAAGATGGGAGACAGGCTCAAGATGTGCTGAGCGGGTGAGAAGGGCAACCAGAAGTAGGACGTTCCTGGCTCATTCCCAGCCCTGCTTTGGGAGAAAGCCTCTGCCATGTCCTTAACAACCTCCAGTGCCTTCTGGCCCAGTGGTTAAGAATCCACCTTTCAGTGCGAGTTCAATCCCTGGTCAGGAAATTAAGATCCCACGTGCCATGGGACAACTAAGCCCGTGCATCACAAAGAAAGATCCCACATGCTGAAACTAAGATCCATTGCAGCCAAAAATAAATAAATTTTGAAAATTTGCGGGGACCTCCCTGGTGGTCCGGGAGAAGGCAATGGCACCCCATTCCAGTACTCTTGCCTGGAAAATCCTATGGACGGAGGAGCCTGGTAGACTGCAGTCCATGGGGCGCTAAGGGTCAGACACGACTGAGCGACTTCACTTTCACATTTCACTTTCATGCACTGGAGAAGGAAATGGCGACCCACTCCAGTGTTCTTGCCTGGAGAATCCCAGGGATGGGGAGCCTGGTGGGCTGCCGCCTATGGGGTCACACAGAGTCGGACACGACTGAAGAGACTTAGCAGCAGCAGCAGCCCTGGTGGTCCAGTGGCTAAGACTCCTTGCTCCCAATGCAGGGGGCGTGGGTTCTATCCCTGGCCAGGTAGCTAGACCCCACACACCACAGCTGAGACTTCTCACACCTTAACTAAAGATTCAGCATGCCACAACGAAGACCTCTGGCAGCCAAATAAATAAATAATAAATTTAACAAAATTTTTTTAATGTGGGGGGTGGGACGGAAGAATGCCTTCCAGACCTGGTTGATTCCTGATTAGATTTTCCAGAACTGGATCAAGGAGGGACTTACTTGTTCATTTGGTAGGAAGTCTTTATGGCTACATCTATCAGAGGCAGAAGAATCCACCCAGTAAATCTGTTCACTTAGCAAATATTTATAGAGGATTGAGAGTATTGGAGGGCCTGTCCCAGATACAGTGGACACACAATGAACTGGTTTATACAGCTTTTGCTTTCAGTTCAGTTCAGTTCAGTTGCTCAATCGTGTCCGACTCCCTGCGACCCCATGAATCACAGCACGCCAGGCCTCCCTGTCCATCACCAACTCCCGGAGTTCACTATCTCCTGGCAATCTTGATTCCAGCTTGTGCTTCTTCCAGCCTAGCGTTTCTCATGATGAACTCTGCATAGAAGTTAAATAAGCACTGGAAAGAAAAGCAATAAACAAGCCAATGGTAGGATAGGACACAGCCTGATTACTGAGTCAGAAGGCTGGGGGAGGGGACAGAGTCATGGGAGAGATGGTTCAGATAAGCCAGATGGTAGGGTCTCCCTGAGAACCACAGACCTGGATAAATCAAGGCTGGGCCCCTGAAGATACCTGGATGAAAACAATTCCAGCACCAGGGAACAGGGGCATGTTTGGGGACCAGCAAGGAGACTCCGTGGCTGGTGAGGAATCAGGTGCAGAAAGGCCAGGAGGGGGTGAGGTCCAGGAGTGGACAGAGACCAGACTGTGAAACATGCACTCGTCGGGATCCGAGACAGTCCTGGAATGGGCAAGGATGGGGGTGGCGGAGGAGGGGCAGAATTGATGGGTTCTGGATGGGTCTGGAGATGCCAGGATGTCAGGGCTCATGGATGAATGTAGGAGGATGATGGAGGAAGAGGAAGCAGGTAGTTCCCAGACACAGACAGGATACGGGAGGATATTAAGGAATTATCAATGGCTTCTATGTGATCATGGTAGAGTGGTTATGTATTCTTCATCATTCTTACCTTTTAGAGACCAACACTGGAATCTTTATACATGAAATGATATAATTCTCGGATTAACTTCAAAATAATAGGGAGGGGGAAACTTTGGAAGGGGTCAAAATGAAGTAAGATGGGAAACATACTGATCATTGCTAGAGCTGGGTGATGGGGTTGTAAGTCTGTGATGCACCATTCACTCTGTTTTGGGGATGGGGAAGCTGGAGAGAGAAGGATCAGGTGAAGGTCCTCCTGTGGCAGAAATTCAAGTGCTGGTCCCAGACCTGAGACATCAGAGAGAGGGCTACATGCCTCCCTTACTCTCCCCAAATGTTTCCACCCCATTCTCAGAGGCTTCATTGATCACAGCCTCCTTCACACACACCCCAGAACCAGCCACATAATTGTAGGAACAAGTGTAAGGCAAAAATGCAGGGCCTTTCTTCAAAAATTATTTATTAAAAAAAAAAAAACATTCATTTAATTGGCTGTGCCATGACTTAGTTTTGGCATATGGAATCTTTTTTTTTTTTTTAGTTGTAGCATGTGAAATCCCTTGTAGCTCCATCGGTAAAGAATCTACCTACAGTGCAGTGGGCCTGGAAGATCCTCTGGAGAAGGAATTGACAACCCACTCCAGTATTCTTGCCTGGAGAATTCCCTAGACAGAGGAGCCTGGTGGGCTACAGACCATGGGGTCACAAGAGTCGGACACAACTTAGCAAATTAAGAGAGAGAGCATGTGAATTCTTAGTTGTGACATGCAGGATTTAGTTCCCTGAGCAGGGATCAAACATGGGGCCCGTGCATTGAGAGCTCAGAGTCTTAGCCACTGGACCACCAGGGAGGCCCGTCAAAAATTATTCAGAATTTCAAGATGGCGCTAGCATAGCGCTCAACTGACCCTTCTGAGGCCAGAATCCTGTACAACCACACCAGCGCCACCTCCAGGAAGCCAGCCCTGTCCTACCCTTTAAGGATCTGGAGAAGCTGTTCACAGGTGCCCATGTATGAAGTATTAGCATCGCTCACTGCCATGACGGAATGACTTCCTCTCTCCACCCATTTATTCAACAAGCCTTTTTCTGTGTGTTTCTGTTATAGGCAAAAACTACTGGGTGAGGGGGTGACGGCAGGGTTACCCAGCCTCAGCACTATTGACAATAGGGGATGGATAATTCTTTATTTTGGAGACTGTCCAAAGCTCTGTAAGATGTTAGCATCCCTGGTTTCCACCCACTAAATGCCAGGGGCACCCAACCCCCAGTTATGATGGCCGAAGATGTCTCCATACGTGGTGAAACATCCCCCATGGAAGAAATCTGCCCCCTGCTGAGGACCCAGGTTACAATCATTTTTAAAACTTTGGAGGAGCCCATGACCAACTTTTCCTTCATTGAAACTTTCATGCTCATATTTTAAATTATTTGTCAGGCATTTGTATAATGTCTGTCTCTCCCAGACAGACTCTAGTTTCTAAGAAGATGGAGCTCCCACACATGTTTGCTCTCAGCTGCATCTCCATTTCCTAGCACCGTTCCCCTGATGTGGTTGGAGCGCCACAAATATTTGTTGAATGAAGAATACTGGAGAGAGAGGCAGATATCAGAAACAGTCAAGTGTCTCAACACGGAAAGAGAAAATAAATGAAGTGCCTATGGGGGAGCATGCATTATATGGGAGGGAGGGATTTACTCCTGGGGGAGGGAAGCTCTGGGCTATTGATGTTGTTTAGTTGCTAGGTCGTGTCTGACTCTCTGTGGCCCCATGGACTGTAGCCTGCCAGGCTCCTCTGTCCATGGGATTTCCCAGGCAAGAATACTGGAGAAGGGTTGCCATTGCCTTCCCCAGGGGATCTTCCAAACCCAGGGGTGGCACTCGCATCTTCTGAAGCTCCTTCACTAACAGGCAGATTCCTTACCACTGAGCCACCAGGGAAGCCCAGGCCTTTGGGATTCTACACAAAAGGACTGAGCAAAATGTTTAAGAACAAATAGAGATTAGGCTGGTGGACTAAATGGGTGTGGAACACAGCAGCAGGAACACATTTGAAAATGACAGATGAGGGAATTCTCTGGCAGTCTGGTGATTAAGACTCAGCCCTACCATGGCAGGGAGCACAGGTTCGATCCCTGGTGAGGCAACTAAGATTCCCTTTAGGCCGTGTGGCCAGAAAAACAAGGACAGAGGTAAGACACAGTAGATGAACACAGGGAGGTGCCCACGATGGGGGAAAGGACTGAGCTGGAGAGCGGACAGGAACATCCAGCCTACGGGGGGGCCTTGAATGCTGTGCCAAGTGCTTGAACTCTGCAGGTGCTGAGCACCCAGGGAAGGTATTTAAGGGCTCTGTGTTTACAGAGAAACCCCTCTGGCTATCGGTCATGTGCAGAACAGATTGAGAAGGTGAGCTGCAAGCCAGCGGGCAGCCTGGAGACTCGGATTCACAAGATACCAGGACCGGGGCGTTGCCGCTTCACCTCCCACTCAGGCCACGAGGACCTGGAGCTGCTGTCTTTACCATTAGCCGATCGCTGAGGTGTAGGTGCTTGGAGCAGCAGTTGCAGTATTCCGATCCAGGAAGCAAAAACTTCTTGCTCTATGCTGACAATGGCCACCGGCTATTGGAAAACTCTCCAGATCCATCTGATCCAATGACTAGACAGAGGAAACAGGTCTCGAATGCCGTGGGAAGGAAGCGGGGGGAGAGGTGGTCAGGCTGAGGTTTACCAGGGATGGATGCTAATGATTGTGGTGACCATTCCGTGTCTAACCAGCCGCCCTTTGGGGAACAGTCTCTGAAGGGAGGAAGAGGGTGGGTTACAAGCCTCATTTCCCTCTAAACAGCTATGACATTGCAGTTCAGTTACTCCGTTAAAAGGTGGCGATCTATCATCTGAGGCTGTGGAAGATGCAGCTTGTAGCTATCTGGCAACCTCAAAGAAAAGCCAAGGTGGGGAAATGTCAGGCAGGGGCGTGATGATGTTTTCTTTTGCTTTGCTTTGTTTTGTTTCCCCCAGAAAGGTGTTGCCAGTGGAAAGCTTTGCTCTGCATGAGCCATGATCACTCCATCAAGGCAAGAGTGAGGGTACTTCTTGGTTGGGGCAACGTGTCTGAGAAAAGTTGGCAGGGCAATTGGAAGGGATCACAGGATTTGACCAGCGGTGTTCTTAATAACACTTCCCAGGTGGTGCTAGTGGTAAAGAGGTAAGACACAGGTTCGATCCCTGGATTGGGAATATTCCCTGGAGGAGGTCATGGCAACCCACTTGCCTGGAGGGATTCCATGGACAGAGGAGTCTGGCGGGCTACAGTCGAAAGGGTCGCAAACAGTGGGACATGACTGAAGTGACTTAGCACACACACCTGCCTGTCCTTGATATGGGTGGGGTGGAGGGAGGCAGTACCATGAAATAAGTCATCCAAGGACCATGCAACAGTACATGTCTGTTTTAACATCCACCACTGTTTGTCCAGCATATGCTTACTGGTGCCAGTT
>SJYX01002100.1:0-33054 GCA_006410675.1 Oreotragus oreotragus
GCAAAGAGTCGGACACGACTGAGCGACTGAACTGAACTGACTGAATGTTCAACTAGTGGTTCTCAGAGTGTGGGCTCCAGACCAACAGCATCACAATTATCTACGCAGTCTTTAGAAGTGAAAATCCTCAGCTTTGACTTCAGATCTTTTCAATCAGAAATTCTAAGAGTAGAAGGTAGGAACTCCAATACTTTGGCTACCTGATGCAAAGAACTGACTCATTTGAAAAGACCCTGATCCTGGGAAAGACTGATGGTGGGAGGAGAAGGGGACGAGATGGTTGGATGGCATCACTAATTCAATGGACATGAGTTTGAGTAAACTCTGGGAGTTGGTGATGGACAGGGAGGCCTGGCGTGCTGCAGTCCATGGGGTCACAAAGAGTCAGACAAGACTGAGCAACTCAACTGAACTGAATGGTAGAAGGCGTGGGGAAGGGTGTCCAGCTATCTGAGGTTTTCAACAGCCTTCTATGTGGTAACAGCCTTTTGTTTGATCATGATTATTATTGTTAGGTAGTTAGAATGGGAAAAAGGAGTCCAAAATGGCAGTGGCTAAAAGACAAAGAAAGGAAAAAGCCCACAAAAATGGAACAAAAGGAAAATCCATGGACTAGAGTAAAAACTTTAGGTGAAACAAACACACCCCTTTCCTGGCTAGCCCAATTTGCACAGGTCAGACTCAGGGGGGAGGAGACAAGAGGAAGCCAAGATTGAGGCCTCTCCTCTATGGTTGGCCCGCCCTTATGCCTGGAGGGTGTACTATCCTTTGTTTGTCGAATGAAACTCTGAGCTGTAACACTGGTGCACCATTTCAAATCTTTGTTGTGGTGAGACAGAACCAAGGAAACTGCACACTCTCCGGATATATCATATCACGATATTTGAGAACTAATTGAAAGTCCATATAACATTTACTGTGCTCTTTTGACCTGAGAGAAACCTGTCTTGACCACTGACATTTTGGACACTGCAGAACAGCCAATATTACTTCATCCCACCATTCCATGAGCCTTAAGTGTGCATACAGAAAACAGCACATGTATGACTTCCTTCAGCTGTTTTTGGGATGGTAACCTTCTACTTGTACTCAGAGAAAAGTTTAATAATTCAAATAAAAATCTAAAATTCAAGTAAAGTGAAGTCGCCCAGTTGTGTCCGACTCTTTGCAACCCTGTGGATTGTAGCCTACCAGGCTCCTCCCTTCATGGGATTCTCCAGGTAAGAATACTGGAGTGGGTTTCCATTTCATTCTCCAGGGCATCTTCCCAACCCAGGGATCAAACCCAGGTCTCCCAAATTGCAGGCAGATGCTTTAACCTCTGAGCCACCATGGAGGGATCTTTGAATTAGTGGATTTTCTCTTGGAGTCTCTTTACTGTAAAAATTCAAAGGTCACTCACTGTATCTGCAATGAGTTTACTACCAAGCTGGCTTCCCTGGGGGTGGACTTTCTGAAGCCACTTGCACTTGGTGTCAAACAAGGGGAAAGCAGACCCTCTCCCTTCACAATACGGATGAAGAACATTGCTGTCCTGAACAAGCCCCTAGCAATACTCATTCCACTTTTCCCACTTCATCTTTTATATGCCTCTGGGTTGAGAAGTAAGCAAAGGACTGTAGGACCACTTTTGGTCAGGTCCCTGGCAAGATAAAGGAGCACTTCACTTTAGAACAGAAGGCTGCCCGGCATGAATGGCTTTGGCCTTTGGAATCTGGCGTTATGGCTTTCAACATCCAGAGCCATGCAGGTATTCAAGCTATCTGACTCACAGCACCTTCACTCCCCACACTTTAATTGTTGGCACACCTGGTGCATTTTTCAGTCTTCCCCAAGAGGTATGCAGAGATGCCTGAAGGTACCACAAAGCTGTAGTGATTGCCACTTACTTGCCCAGGGGCTTCAAGTAAACTGTTCAATTCTGATCCTGTTTCTTTATTGTTAGACTAGAAATATTTGAATACCTTGAGATGAAACTTCTAAGCTTTAGTATACAACACAGGAGATACCATGACTAGTTATATTGAACAAATGTCAGTCTCAAAACGTGATCAGTAAAAAGCCACAGTGACATAAACTGTAACCTTCTAAGAAATTCAAGTTCTCATGAAGTCCACCATCCAGATCTACCTGTGCATTTCAATTACCTGAGATTTCTGTCCTTTTTTTAACTTTCAACTTTTTTCTCTTTTCAGAAGCAAAGCATCATTCTCACTGTCTTGTCCTAGAATCAGCATCACCTAGGCAATTAAGAGAACTACAAATTCCCAGTCCCACCCAGCCCATCTAATGAAAAAAAAACTCAAATGGTATAGTCGGGCCAAACAATCTGGATTTTATTCAGGCCACCAGGATTCAGATCCACACCAAAGGTAGAGAACCTCTGGACCACAGGTTTTCTAACACTGACTGCCAATTAGAATTCTCTAGGGAGTCTGTAAACACAACTGAAACACAGATTTTATAAACCAGAAACTCTGATTTACTTGATATAGGTTGTGACCTGGGTAACAGGTGTATTAAAAATTCCCCTTGAGATTTATTGTGCAGTGAGCTTGTGAGCCTCTGCTCTTGGCGTATACTGTCCAACTTTACCAAATGCAACAGGAAAAAAACACGTCTTTCCATCAATGTCAAGAAAACAACCTAATGGGGATTATGGACTCACCCCTAGACCAAGCACTTTGGCCAGGAAGATGGATAAATGATTGATGGAGTCATATTTTCTCCTTTGGAGTGTAGAGAAGTGTCAGTTTTAACTTGGACTGATATTTGGGGTAGTTTCTTAAAGGGGCACAAAATTTGCTGACTGAACAGTGAGAAAAGCAAAACACAAAAGCATAATTAATCAATTATTTGCACTCAATTTTTATTGCCATGTCTTTGTTAGTGTTTTCTAGTTTGTCTACTGCCTTATATTATTCAGTACTTATCATGTTGCATTAATTTTTCTTCTCATTTCTGAAGCACTTTATAATTTTTTCCTAGAATATATTATTTTTTTAAATTTTCTGAATTTGTGAAATAGAACTGCATAAGAACTTGTCACATTTTTCAATCTCTTATATATAACTGATCACAATAACTATTTAACTCATAAAAATGTATATTCTGTTTTCTCTCATGTTAAATTTTTGCATATGCTAAAGGGTTGTCTGTTTTCTCACTCTTAGTAGTCAGTGTGAAAATTATTACCCCAGTGATATAAAAGCCTTCCCACAGGTTCAAATCAATTTAACCAAATAAAAATAAGAAATAAGGCTTAACAATATCAGAAAGTGCTCAAAGATAATTATTTTATTGATGTGTAAATAGTTATGATTACAGATATTTGTAGGCAAAACTGGACAACAAAGTTATTAGAATTGAAATAAGTGTTTTTTAAAATAGAAAAATAAACACATAGTTGGAAATCATTTTCATATATTAAAAAAAAACTAAGAAACTATATAGGACAAAAATACTAGACATATATGTATATACTGTGCAGTCATGGTTAACTTCAAGGCCTGGACTGCCCAAACCTATATACTTGCCTATGGTCTTTCAGACTGGCCCTTGTCCAGCTCCTGGGATGTAACTTCTGAGCCTCTGGACTATCCTGCCTGGTGAGAGTGTCTTTGTATGTTTGATGCATTGGGCCATACCAGATATTGACACTAACAGTGGTTGTGGTGAATGTCTGTTTGTGTATGCCTGGAGCTCTGAGGTGTATTGTCTCAGTTTGATCTCCATAGAGGCTTAAAGACTGAGTAGCTAAGGTCAGTGATGGAGATGAGCTGATCCATGCCAACAGATCAAGATTGTTAACATTTGGTATGTGCTGTCACACATCATTGCTCGAAGAATCAAGCACTGACGGTGGAACTCCTCAGGAATGGGAATAACTAGAAGTTTATGCCTGGTGTCTCCTGAACTTTTCCCTAAGCACTTTTTCCCTTTCCTGATTTTAATCTCTATGCTTTGCCATAATAAACCATATTTGTGAGTTGAATAGTTTTTTTTTGGTTTCCAGGAATTCTTCTAAGAAATCATCTATCTTGAAGGTGGTCTTAGAGATATCTAGTACAAGAAGGAATAAATGATGTCCAAATGTGAACACACTTTACTTAATTCAAATAAGAGGGAAATTCCTAACTGTGTGTGGAGTAGTCCTCACTTAAACTCTCCAGACAGAATCCACAACTAAATCTGCCAAGGTACACTTGAGCACATGCTCTTGTTTCAACATGTCATAGCATTCCAGAAGAATGAGAGGGTAACAGGTAGGAAGGCCAGAGGTCCCCTTCAATAACACAATAATTCCTACAGATCAGAGCAGTGGAAAATAATTAAGCTTCCAGAAGAAAGCAAGGCAACAGATTTAGAAGAGATTTTTCTACCATACTAATAGAGTTAAAGTTTCAAATTTTTAAAAACTGAGTTTTATATCAAAGAAGCAAATATCAATCAATCCATGGGGTAGCTGAAATGACACTCTTTGATATGCTTGGTTTATGCAACTCTAGTGAAGCTAGAGATTGGACTTATTCTTCTTAAAGCAAAACTGGAATGACATTTTCTTTTTAACACAATTCCATGTACATTACCACTTATTTTGCTCTCCTGTCACTCAGGACCTTTACACGACTCCTCAAACTTGTGAGCTCTAGTGAAGTCAATATTACTTCATTCTATCATTCAAAAGAACCTCAAACGTGTATGTAGAAGAAAGCACATCTTCAACAGCCTTCAGTGTTTTCTGCATTGGTAAATCCCGGTTTGTTCTTCATAATAAAGAAAACATCAGTGGATATTTTTTCAGACCCTTTGGATAGAACAGGGCATACAGGCTAAATATCCAATCTCTGGACTCACATCACCTGGGTTCTAATCCCATATGCACCATTTACTAACAGTCTTAATTTGAGTATGTTTCTTACTTTCTCTCAGCCTCGTTTTCCTCATCTGTAAATGAAGAGAGTACTATTCATCTCATGGTATTACTAAAAACTAATGAATCAATCCAGGTAAAGTACTTAGTACCAGGAAAACAATACTCATTCAATAAATGTTAAACATTATTATCATTAACTAATCTTCATCTAAATCTCAGTAGCACTTTTAATCTCAGTAGTTCCGTTAGTTACTGTGATAGTCCCTCTTCTGAACATTTTTACACTTTTTGGATGCATTTCCTTAATCGTGTTTCTAAGATCAACCTCCCTTACCAGGCCAGTAAGTGATTAAATACCCCATGCCTTAATCCTAGGACACCCATTTCTCCTCTTTTCACAGTCTTCTTGAGCACTCCAGTTTAATTCTATGTTTTCAACTGGCAATTTGTATACTAATAACTCCCAAAATACATTTCCCCTTCACAGACTTACACATCTCAACATACAATGGCACTCTTGCCATCTCTACCTAGTTGGATAAATGATATTTCAAAACCAAATAAGGCCAAACTGAGATTTGTATCTCTCAGCCCTGTTTTATCTTATACACTCCACTATCTCTGTAAATGGCAGCTGTTAGGGACTGAATGTGGTATCCTCCCCAAACTCATATGCTGAAATCCTACCTTAACAGAGGTGGGGCCTTTGGCAGATAACTGGATCATGAACAGGATTAGTGACCTCATAATAGAGACCCAGAGAGCTCTTTTGTCCTTTCTCTGCCATATGAGGACACAAGAAGACAGCAGCAGTTTGCAATCTAGATGAGGACCCTCATCAGAACCTGATCATGCCAGCACTTTGATCTTAGACTTTCAGGCTCCAGAACTGTGAGAACTAAATTTCTATTTTTTCATAAGCCACCTAGTCTGTGGTACTTTGATTAGCAGCCTTAGCTGACTAAGACATCAACTACTAAGCCATTCTGTTATATTAGCCAAAATCGAAGAAGTCAGTTTAACTCATTATTTTTTAACCTCTTGTATCTAATCCATTATCCAGTCCTGTATTGCTCCCACATATTAACATCTCAACTGAAAAGATACCAAAGGTGAAGTATACCATAGTAACTGCAACTTCACAGATGCAAAACTGCTAACCATTAAAATGGAAAATCTCATCACTTCCTAAGAATTACAAAGCCTGATCACTCTCAGTTTCCAAAATTTCTATGCTACAGGTTTTTATACAGGTTTAATGTTATTTTCTAAATAAAATGCATAATTAAGATGTTACAGACTTTTGGCTTTTAATAAAAATTATCCACTAGCTATTGGAATAAAGCAAGATTACATGTCACTAAGAACTGATTTGGTTCCCACTAATGAGATGGCTGGATGGCAACACCGACTCGATGGACATGAGTTTGGGTAAACTTCGGGAGTTGGTGATGGGCAGGGAGGCCTGGTATGCTGCAATTCATGCAGCATGAATGAATTGCAAAGAGACAGACACGACTGAGCGACTGAACTGAACTGAATGGACTACCAGTTACAACTAGATTTTGCTACTTCTTTAGTCATTTTTTAGTGCATGAGCACTCGTGTGGCAAATTATTGAGTTTACTTAGTTTGCATTTTTAGTATTTATCTAAATTAGTATCAATTGCATAACTCAATTAATTCAATAAATAATGTATATAATAAAATGAAGCTCTTTATGAGTATGGCTTTGTTTAAAAATAAAATAAAACTAATAGTCGCATATGAAACATTAAAGTCTATAGTGCAATTCTAATTCCTTAATCTGAGATTAGCAGATTAAGGAAGGTGTACTGACTTGTAACTATACTGAGAAAAAATGTTATATCTGAAGCAAATTTAACACAAATTTATGTTCAAATGATATGATATTTTATAATTATTGTAATGCACTAGAAAGCTTTAATATTTCACATTGCAGTTTATTCTAGTAATCTAGAAGGCATTAATTATATATTTCAGTTAACTCCTTACAAAACATATTAAAACCTTTCTTTAAATAAAGGAAAACAAGATAAAAATATTAATTTGACATCATATATTACAGCACAAAACTAAAAGTAACTTGGTGGACGAACTTTCTCGATCAGTCATTAAGTCATTATCTAAATCTTCCTGAGCCCAGTGATCTAAGATTTTAGAATCTTAGACTCTCACTGGTACTAGAAATACTCAGCCTAGGGGCTTTCCTGGTGCTCCAGTGGTTAAGATTCCATGCTTCTAATGCGTGACATGTGGGTTCAGTCCCTGGTCAAGCAACTAAGATCCCACATGCCACACAGCCAAAGCAAATCCCAAAACCCCTAGCAAACCAGCCTTAGTGCTTATCTAGATAATCTATTTTGTAAACTCTGTAAAGCATAGCACTGCTCATAACAATGTCTTAAAAAAAAAAACTCCATGAATCACAAATTACCAACAAAATAAAATCACAACACAATAGCCAGCATTCAAGATATTATGCCATCTGGCTTCAAATCGTCTTTTCAAAATTATCTCCCATTGTTTTTTCTCACACACTTATGTTCCAATCAAAATAAATTACCTATTTTTCCCTGAATATATACTCAGTCTCTGCACCTCAGTGGCTTTATCTCAACTATTCCAGTGATGCCATCTCATCAATCCCAAACTAAACCATCTGTCAAGGTGTAGCTCAGATGCAAAGTCAACCATCAAGTCATACCAGATTGCTGTATATGACAGTAATTTCTCCCTTTTCTAAAGTTCCGTCATACCCAGGGACATACCACATTCTAGTATGTATTAAAGTACTTGTGCAGGTATCTTATAATGTATTATTTAAGCAGAACCTTCTCTTGATTTATCATTTTTCTTTTCTTTCCCATTAGTGTTGCCTTACTGAATATTTATTGAGTGAATAATTGTCTCGCTAAAAGAGAGAAAAAGTGACATTCGTGTGAACACTCAAAGCGAACTATCACTCACTGATTTCTTTTCACTTTAATTAGTGTATTACTTGGCTGAATATAAAAATATGACACTTACATAGCCAGAAATCTTTATGCACCAGTCTCAGAATGGTTAAGCTGTTATGAGCTACAGTTTCATTTTCAAAAATAAGATAACAGTTTAATTCTTTATTTTTATTCTTAAAATAAAAACACTTAAAGGAACACATTATAATGATCTAAGTAATGAAAGTATTCAATATTATACTTAGAATGTTATATTTCAGTCATTCATGTTTTTGAGGGAAAAAAACCTGTATTGTTTAAGTTGTACATTTTTATCCCCAATGGAAAAGGGCCCAGTAAAGGAGTATGTCAAGGCTGTATATTGTCACCCTGCTTATTTAACTTATATGCAGAGTACATCATGAAGGCCTGGCGTGCTGCAATTCATGGGGTCGCAAAGAGCTGGACACGACTGAGCAACTGAACTGAACTGAACCAAGTGAGGAACAGAATTTTTAAGTACTGATTCACTCTTCCTTTCCTACTCCTGCTCCCCAATTTGTTCTACAAATCTCTTCTGAAAAGTGTGCAATTTAGTTCCCAAAAGGTTACTTTTTCATTAGCTAAAATAATCCAAAACGACTGGGGAAGAATAAAGAGCAAAGTAAACATAACAGAACTTTGGAAACTGAGTCTGCAAGGGACCTTGGCTAACAGATACTCAAATTACTATCTAATATATATAAAATATAAAAATGACAGGTAAAAGATTAATGAAATGAATTAGTCCAGAACTAAACTCTATAATATATGAAGTTTTAAGATACACATGTTTAGTTGGTTAAGAATTTTGTTGTTGTTGTTCAGTTGTTAAGTCATGTTCAACTCTTTCTGACTCTCTGGAGCATGTCCTCAAAAATATTAATTATTAAATTGTAATGAAAAGAATACTTATATACTTAGGAATATATCTACCTAAAGAAACTAAAGACTTATATATAGAAAACTATAAAAACACTGATGAAAGAAATCAAAGAGGACACTAATAGATGGTGAAATATACCATGTTCATGGATCGGAAGAATCAATATAGTGAAAATGAGTATACTACCCAAAGCAATCTACAGATTCAATGCAATCCCTATCAAGCTAACAGCAGTATTTTTCACAGAGCTAGAACAAATAATTTCACAATTATATGGAAATACAAAAAACCTCGAATAGCCAAAGCAATCTTGAGAAAGAAGAATGGAACTGGAGGAATCAACCTGCCTGACTTCAGGCTCTACTACAAAGCCACAGTCATCAAGACAGTATGGTACTGGCACAAAGACAGAAATGTAGATCAATGGAACAAAATAGAAAGCCCAGAGATAAATCCACACACCTATGGACACCTTATCTTCGACAAAGGAGGCAAGACTATACAATGAAGAAAAGACAATCTCTTTAACAAGTGGTGCTGGGAAAATTGGTCAACGACTTGTGAAAGGACGAAACTAGAACACTTTCTAACACCATACACAAAATAAACTCAAAATGGATTACAGATCTAAATGTAAGACCAGAAACTATAAAACTCCAAGAAGAAAACATAGGCAAAACACTCTCCAACATAAATCACAGCAGGATCCCCTATGACCCACTTCCCAGAGTAATGGAAATAAAAGCAAAAATAAACAAATGGGACTTAATTAAACTTAAAAGCTTCTGCACAACAAAAGAAACTATAAGCAAGGTGAAAAGACAGCCTTCAGAATGGGAGAAACTAATAGCAAATGAAGCAACTGACAAAGAATTAATCTCAAAAATAATCAAGCAACTCCTGTAGCTCAATTCCAGAAAAATAAATGACCCAATCAAAAAATGGGCCAAAGAACTAAATAGACATTTCTCCAAAGAAGAAATACGGATGGCTAACAAACACATGAAAAGATGCTAAACATGACTCATTATCAGAGAAATGCAAATCAAGACCACAATGAGGTACCATTTCACACCAGTCAGAGTGGCTGCGACAAAAGTCTACAAGCAATAGAATGCTGGAGAGGGTGTGGAGAAAAGGGAACCCTTTTACACTGTTGGTGAGAATGCAAACTAGTACAGCCACTATAGAGAACAGTGTGGAGATTCCTTAAAAAACTGGAAATAGAACTGCCATATGACCCAGCAAACCCATGGCTGGGCATACACATCAAGGAAACCAGAATTGAAAGAGACACGTGCACCTCAATGTTCATCACAGCACTGTTTATAATAGCCAGGACATGGAAGCAACCTAGATGTCCATCAGCAGATGAATGGATAAGAAAGCTGTGGTACATATACACAATGGAGTATTACTCAGCCATTGAAAAGAATGCATTTGAATCAGTTCTAATGAGGTGGATGAAACTGGAGCTGATTATACAGAGTGAAGTAAGCCAGAAAGAAAAACACCAATACAGTATACTAACACATATATATGGAATTTAGAAAGATGGTAGTGATAACCCTGTATGTGAGACAGCAAAAGAGACACAGATGTATAGAACAGACTTTTGGTTTCTGTGGGAGAGGGAGAGGGTGGGATGATTTGGGAGAATGTCACTGAAACATGTATACTATCATGTAAGAAACGAATTGCCAGTCTAGGTTCGATACAGGATACAGGATACTTGGGGCTGGTACACTGGGATGACCCAGAGAGATGATATGGGGAGGGTGGTGGGAGGGGCTTTCAGGATTGGGAACTTATGTACACCTGTGGTGGATTCATGTCAATGTATGGCAAAACCAATACAGTATTGTAAAATTAAAAAATAAAATAAATTTTTAAAAATAAAGAGAAAGAGAGAGAGGAGGAGGAGGTTGAGAATGGAGATGAATGTGGGCAAAGACAGATAGTCCCTTCCATAGAAGGGAAAACCATTATTTTTAAGAAGTATGGTATTTATAATAGTGAAGGTAAATACCAAAATAGAAGAGTTTCAAGTGAGAGTGACATTAGAGGGTGATAGAGTACTACTCTGTTTGGGATAAATGCTGTGCAACTATCATGGAAAATATATCCTTGACATGCTTTAATAAAAGTAAAAACTAGGCAATGTAAAAAAAAAAAGAATAAATAGTGCTAGGACAAAAAATTGACTACCAGGAAAAAACAACAACAACAACAACTATCCACTCTAAACACAAGGTAACATAACTGTGAGTAACTTAAAAGATAAATATAAAAATTCAAATATGGCAGTTTATCATATTTTAAGTATCTGAGCAACAGGTCAGAGGAGAAAATGATAATCACCTGAATGTACTAAAATATTCTACTCCTAAAACTCTAAATTTGTTTTAGGTATAAGAGATTTTCATTGGACAAATAACAAAGACAGAAGCAGCGTGACTGGATGTATGATGCAAAGAAAGCATGATAACATCTACTGAAGGATAACTTTAAAATATGTACTTCAGTTCTAACTTAATAAAAAAAAAAAGTTAAACAGAGGGAAGTGAAATATTTTCCTATCATGAAATAGTTACGACTATATAAAACTTGAGAGCAGCACAGAAAAATATTTTTAGAAACATTTAAAGAAGGGGGAAAGTGAAAGGCTGTCTTCTCTCTTGTAGGAAGGAGACCCTGAATTGATTATACTATTTTGACTGATGATATAACAACAAATTGTTTTGGAGGACTGCATATATTTATACATTTTTTCAAGTTTATGAGGAAAGAGTCATTATTTTCACTTTGCCAATAAAGTTAGCCTGGGTGTGCAGAAATTTCCTAATTTACTAAAAGACTCATAAAGAGGAGAGTGAAAAAGTTGGCTTAAAGCTCAATATTCAGAAAACTAAGACCATGGCATCTGGTCCTATCACTTCATGGGAAATAGATGGGTAAACAGTGGAAACAGTGTCAGAATTTGCTTTTTTGGGCTCCAAAATCACTGCAGATGGTGACTGCAGCCAAGAAATTAAAAGACTCTTACTCCTTGGAAGGAAAGTTATGACCAACCTAGATAGCATATTCAAAAGCAGAGACATTACTTTGCCAACAAAGGTCCGTCTAGTTAAGGCTATGGTTTTTCCAGTGGTCATGTATGGATGTGAGAGTTGGACTGTGAAGAAAGCTGAGCGCCAAAGAATTTATGTTTTTGAACTGTGGTGTTGGAGAAGACTCTTGAGGGTCCCTTGGACTGCAAGGACATCCAGCCAGTCCATTCTAAAGGAGATCAGTCCTGGGTGGTCTTTGGACTGTCTCTTATACACATCTAGATGTGTATAAGAGACAGGTCATGTCCAACTCTTTGAGACCCCATGAATTGCAGCAGGCCAGGCCTCCCTGTTCATCACCAACTCCCGGAGTTCAAGATTATACAGAGTGAAGTAAGCCAGAAAGAAAAACACCAATACAGTATACTAACACATATATATGGAATTTAGAAAGATGGTAGTGATAACCCTGTATGTGAGACAGCAAAAGAGACACAGATGTATAGAACAGACTTTTGGTTTCTGTGGGAGAGGGAGAGGGTGGGATGATTTGGGAGAATGTCACTGAAACATGTATACTATCATGTAAGAAACGAATTGCCAGTCTAGGTTCGATACAGGATACAGGATACTTGGGGCTGGTACACTGGGATGACCCAGAGAGATGATATGGGGAGGGTGGTGGGAGGGGGGTTCAGGATTGGGAACTTATGTACACCTGTGGTGGATTCATGTCAATGTATGGCAAAACCAATACAGTATTGTAAAATTAAAAAATAAAATAAATTTTTAAAAATAAAGAGAAAGAGAGAGAGGAGGAGGAGGTTGAGAATGGAGATGAATGTGGGCAAAGACAGATAGTCCCTTCCATAGAAGGGAAAACCATTATTTTTAAGAAGTATGGTATTTATAATAGTGAAGGTAAATACCAAAATAGAAGAGTTTCAAGTGAGAGTGACATTAGAGGGTGATAGAGTACTACTCTGTTTGGGATAAATGCTGTGCAACTATCATGGAAAATATATCCTTGACATGCTTTAATAAAAGTAAAAACTAGGCAATGTAAAAAAAAAAAGAATAAATAGTGCTAGGACAAAAAATTGACTACCAGGAAAAAACAACAACAACAACAACTATCCACTCTAAACACAAGGTAACATAACTGTGAGTAACTTAAAAGATAAATATAAAAATTCAAATATGGCAGTTTATCATATTTTAAGTATCTGAGCAACAGGTCAGAGGAGAAAATGATAATCACCTGAATGTACTAAAATATTCTACTCCTAAAACTCTAAATTTGTTTTAGGTATAAGAGATTTTCATTGGACAAATAACAAAGACAGAAGCAGCGTGACTGGATGTATGATGCAAAGAAAGCATGATAACATCTACTGAAGGATAACTTTAAAATATGTACTTCAGTTCTAACTTAATAAAAAAAAAAAGTTAAACAGAGGGAAGTGAAATATTTTCCTATCATGAAATAGTTACGACTATATAAAACTTGAGAGCAGCACAGAAAAATATTTTTAGAAACATTTAAAGAAGGGGGAAAGTGAAAGGCTGTCTTCTCTCTTGTAGGAAGGAGACCCTGAATTGATTATACTATTTTGACTGATGATATAACAACAAATTGTTTTGGAGGACTGCATATATTTATACATTTTTTCAAGTTTATGAGGAAAGAGTCATTATTTTCACTTTGCCAATAAAGTTAGCCTGGGTGTGCAGAAATTTCCTAATTTACTAAAAGACTCATAAAGAGGAGAGTGAAAAAGTTGGCTTAAAGCTCAATATTCAGAAAACTAAGACCATGGCATCTGGTCCTATCACTTCATGGGAAATAGATGGGTAAACAGTGGAAACAGTGTCAGAATTTGCTTTTTTGGGCTCCAAAATCACTGCAGATGGTGACTGCAGCCAAGAAATTAAAAGACTCTTACTCCTTGGAAGGAAAGTTATGACCAACCTAGATAGCATATTCAAAAGCAGAGACATTACTTTGCCAACAAAGGTCCGTCTAGTTAAGGCTATGGTTTTTCCAGTGGTCATGTATGGATGTGAGAGTTGGACTGTGAAGAAAGCTGAGCGCCAAAGAATTTATGTTTTTGAACTGTGGTGTTGGAGAAGACTCTTGAGGGTCCCTTGGACTGCAAGGACATCCAGCCAGTCCATTCTAAAGGAGATCAGTCCTGGGTGTTCTTTGGAAGGACTGATGCTAAAGCTGAAACTCTAATCAATACTTTGGCCACCTCATGCGAAGAGTTGGCTCACTGGAAAGGACTTTGATGCTGGGAGGGATTGGGGGCAGGAGGAGAAGGGGACGACAGAGGATGAGATCACTGGATGACATCTCCGACTAGATGGACATGAGTTTGAGTGAACTCTGGGAGTTGGTGATGGACTGGGAGGCCTGGCGTGCTGCAATTCATGGGGTCGCAAAGAGTCAGACATGACTGAGCGACTGAACTGACTGACTGTGACTGCAGGTATCATTACTACTGTCCCAACCACTCTGGATGGTTTATCTGATTTCACAGAAAAATAAACTATAACAAGCTTATAAAATAAAAACTGAAACTACAAATAAGATTATAAAATGCTGTATCAGTGTTCATAATTGTTCTTTTAGTGCATTCAAAGCAAGTAGAAAAGATTCAGTTCCCAGTAGGCATCTCTACCAGGGAAATGAACTGAATCAAATCAGAGGAACCATATGTCATAGTAGTGATATGGTCTGCTTTTCTTTTATAGACTCTGTTCAGTTTTGTGTGTGTGTGTGTGTGTGTGTGCTGAAAAAGTGATAATAAATTTGAACAAATTATGTAAAGAGTCAATGACTCAACAGATTTAATTCTGTCACCTGAAAGATTGTATTACACAGAAAAATTACATTAAATTCTACACAAGATAAGCATATTTCATCAAATTTTAGAACAAAGACAATATTTTGGCAATGACCTATTCAAGACAGTCTGTGTAGCAAATGGTAAACTGAGGAGACACAAGGTTGTAGTCTTTGCTTAGCAACAATCTAGGATGAATGTCCAGGAAATAACTGCTAACTAATAGAGACAGGTAAAATTTAAAGAGGATAAAACATATTGGTGAAGCTTCTGAAGGAAATGATACTTTGTTTCTGAGCTCAGATACTATATAATGGCATTCTATGGATGGATACTATATAATGGCATTTTTTTCCCCTTGATCTGCCAACCTACTCCAGTATTTTTGCCTCGGAAATCCTATGGACAGAGAAGCCTGTTGGGCTATAGCCTATGGTGTCACAATTTAGCGACTAAACTACCACCATATGTAAAAGAATGAAATTAGAACATTTTCTAACACCATATACAAAACAAACTCAAAATGGATTAAAGGCCTAAATATAAGATCAAATACTATAAAACTCCTAGAGGAAAACACAGGCAGAACACTCTTTGAGATAAATCACAGTGATACATATATATATATATGTACCTGACCCATCTCTTAAAGAGATAAAAGCAAAAATAAACAAATGGGACCTAATTAAACTGAAAAGCTTTTGCACAGCAAAGGAAACCATTGACAAAATGAAAAGACGACCAACTGAATGAGAGAAAATATTTGCAAATATGACTGACAAGGTTTTAATATCCAACATGTATAAACAGCTCATATAACTCAATATCAAAAAAAAAAATCTGATTAACAACAAGTGGGCAGAAACCTAAACAGACATTCTTCCAAAGAGGACATACAGACGGTCAACAGTTAAGGCAACAAACAACAAATGTCGGCAAAAAGGAAACCCCTGTACACTGTTAGGGGAATATAAATTGGTGCAGCAAATGTGGAAAACAGTATGGAGGTTCCTCAAACAGCTAAAAATAGAGCTACCATATGATCCAGAAACTCCAGTCCTGGGTATATATCCAAAGAAAATTGAAACACTAATTTGAAAAGACATGTACATTCCAACATTCAAAACAGCATTTTTACAATAGCCAAGATACAGAAACAACCTAAGTGTCCATCATGAGAAGAATGGATAAAGAAGAGAAGATGTGTCATGTATGTATGAAAGTGAAAAAGTGAAAGTGAAGTTGCTCAGTCATGTCCAACTCTTTGTGACCCCATGGACTGTAGCTCCCCAGGCTCCCCGTCCATGGGATTTTCAAGGCAAGAATACTGGAGTGGGTTGCCATTTCCTTCTCCAGATCTCCCCAACCCAGGGATTGAACTCGGGTCTTCCACATTTTAGGCAGACGCTTTACCATCTGAGCCACTAGGAAAGTCCTATGTATATGTGTGTGTGATATGCCAGATGAAGCATACCCTTTAACTCAGTAATTCTGGTAATGTATCTGATATATATACATATATATATACATATATATATAACTCAGCCATAAAAATATGAAATTTTACCATCTGCAATAACATGGGTGAACCTGGAGGGTGTCATGCTTAGTGAAATAGGTCTGGTAGAGAAAGACAAATACTGAATGCTATCACTTACATGTGGAATCTAAAAGAATACAGCAAATCAGTCAATATAATAAAAAGAAACAGACTCACAGATATAGAAACAAACCAGTGGTTATGGGGGGGAGCAAGATAGGGATAGGAGATTAAGAGATACAAACTCCTATGCATAAAATAAGTAAGCTACAATGATAACTTTGTACAGCACAGGGAATGTAGCTAAGATTTAATAACAACTATAAATGGAATATAATCTATAAAAACTGATTCACCATATGGAACATCTGAAATATAATATTATAAATCAACTATATCTCAAGTTAAAAAAAAAAAAACACCCTTTAACCCAGTAATTCTGGTAATGTATCCTAAGAAAATAAAAACCTTTATGCACATACACAAATAAAACAAAACCTACGTGATTTTCCACTGATTTGGAAACAAGGGTCTTAGTTCGTATTATTTCTAATCAAACTTGAAATGGAGGTCCTAGCTAGCTTAATGAGACAATAAAAGGAAATAAAATATACACAGATTGGGAAATATTACTTATAATTGTCTTTTTTTTTCAGAAATGGAATTGCCATATATATATATAGAAAATGTGAAAGAATATACAAAAAAGTAAACAGAATGAGTTAAGTGAATTTATCAAGTTTGTGGGATACAAGATCAGTACATGAAAAAATCAATTGTATATCTATTGGAAAATAAACATCTAAAACCAAATTCAAATATTACCATGTACAGTAGCATCAAGAAACATGAAATACCTAGAGAAACATTAGCAAAATATATGCAAAACCTGTAAGTGAAAATTACATACTGCTGAGAAAAACAAAAGAAGAAATAAAGAACTGTGATACCTTAATTTTCCTGGGTTGGAAAACTCCAAGTGTTAAATTATCAGTTCTTTCCAAATTGATCTACAGATTCACCCTCAATAAAAATGTCAGCAGGTTTTTCATGTAAAAATTTACAGAACTATTTTAAGATTAATATGGAAATATGAGGAATCTATTTAAAACAACAACAATGAGTTAAAGGATCTTTAATACTTGATTTCAGGACTTCCTACAAACCTCCAATATTCAAGACAATTAAGTACAGTATTGGTATAAGGAGCAAATGGAACCAAATAGAGAGTCTAGAAACATAGTCAATTAATCTTTGACAAGGGTGCCAAGCTAATCTGATGGGATAAAGAAGAGTTGTTTCAATAAATACTGTAACAACTGAATAATCACATGGAAAATATATTTGGATGTGAATTTCACACTACTATGCAAATGAACCTAAAATAGATCTTAGAACTTAATATAAAAGTACAAACTGCAAAACATACAGAAAAAAAAATCTTTCAATCCTTGCTTGCCACAGAAAAAAAATTTCTTAGACACTACACCAAAAATAAACTAATTCATCAAATATATAAACTTTGAATATATGCACAGGGGGGTGGAGGGGAGGCTCAAAAGGGAGAGGATATATGTATACATATAGCTGGTTCATATTGTTGTACAGCAGAAACTAGCACAACATTGCAAAGCAATTATACTCCAATTAAAATAAATAAATAAAAAATATAAACTCAACTTTAAATATATGTACAATTTCATTAAACATATAAAATTTAAGTATACAACTTTAAATATATGCACAATTGTCTTTAGTAAATACTTCATGAATGAATGAATATTGAATATGAATGAAATGAATATCCAACAAGCACATGAATAAATCTGCAACATCCTTGGTCCTCAAGGAAATAAAAATAAAATCCACAATCAGATACCAGTTCCCACCTTCCATATTGGCTAAATTTTAAAAGTGTCACAAAACCAAAAGTTGATGAGGATGTGGAAAAACTGGAACTTCTTACACTGATGGTGGGACTCAAAAAGATACAGCAACTTTGAAAACCATGTAGGCAGTTTCTTTAAGATTTAACAATACAACACCGTATGATCCAATCTTGCTACACTTAGGTATCTGCCCAGGAGAACTGGAAGCTTCTGTCCAAAGACTTCCACAAAAAATGCTCATAGCCACTTCATTCGTAATAGCCAAAATATGAAAAGAACTGCAATCTCCATCAACTCATAAATAGGTAAACAATAAGTGGTATAAACAGATAAAGGAATTCTGACTCACTGAAAAGAACCTGCTTTCTGATGCATGTTAGCACATGGATGAACCTCAAAAACATTATGCCAAGTGAAGAAACCGAGATAAATCAAACCACATCAATGTGAAATTACCCAAAAAAGCAATTTTATAGAGACAAAAAAGCAGGATCACAGACATTTTAAAGTAACCTTTAGTAATATACCATCATATGACTATTTCTTTAACTTTCATACTATTAATTATAAATATAGCATGCATTTAAAGTTCCTAAACAATACAAATGCATACCCCTTTGTAGAAAGAAATCATGACTATCCATCAAACATGTATATTAGCAAATGCAAACACACATACACATCTACATAAATAATACATTTATATATTTGTTAACTTCTCTGAAAATCTACAATTTAACTTTTTTATTGGCAGTGTGTATTGGAGATGTTTTCTGTAAGTGTATATAGATTTACCAGATTGATTGTGATGGTTGTATGGCCTCACAAAAGGCAGCCAGGGTCCCACATGGAGCATTTGCTTTTGCAAATGAAGAGAGGAGCATGACATAACCAGAAACAAATTAAGACCCTCCTGGCCCTATCCTGAACCTGGAGGGAAACTCAGAGGTCCCAGCTTAGTAGGCCTTCTCTTGGACAGGTCACCTCCACTCCCTGGGTCTGGGAAACCACTCCCCCCCCTCCCCCCACCTCCTTGCACTGGGAACATCCCCATTCCCCTCACCCAGGCTGCCCAATTGAGGTAAATTCTTAAAGCAGAAGGGAAATCTGGCAAGGACAGCCCCAACTACGGGAGACAGGGAGCAGCAACCCCAGAACCCTGCACCTAGACACTCATATGCAAGTTTAAGTAGCTGTACTAGATACAGTTCTAGAAATGGAATTACTGTGCGAGGTAATGCAAAAAAAATTTTGCAGAACAGTGTCAAATTTATTTCCAAAACAAGTGCAATATTTTAAACTTCTTCATAATCTAATATTAGGGTAGAAATATAAAATTTATCTTATTTAATTTATATTAAATACTAAGTATATTTAGTACACTTACTGGTCTATATTTTTTCATATTTATTCTGTTTTTTTTTTTTTAACAAACACTATTTGTTTAAACTATTTGTTTAAAAAGGCTATCATTTCATTATTATCTGAAATACCAAAATTATTACATATTAAGAATACATATAATGCATATTTTTGTTTTACTTTCATTTATGTTCCATTTGTTACTGCACTCATTCTGACTTGAACACTTGTATATAAATTAATGCATATAAGGTGTTCTGTGAAAACTGAATGTTATATAATTACTGTACATATAAAACGTTTTGCCATAGGAAATATAAGTGTCACTTCACTTTCTTTATTAAGAGCTTTAGCTGTTCTTACATAATTTTTCATCCAGGTTAACATTAGCATCAGATCACCAATTATAATGGAAAGAGCCTTAATTTTTGTCAACTTTGCTTAGAAATATGCTTAAATTACTTTGTCTATGAATTATTCAAACAAATATTTTAGCAAGAAAGAAAAAAAAAAAAACGGAGAAGGCAATGGCAACCCACTCTAGTACTCTTGCCTGGAAAATCCCATGGACGGAGGAGCCTGGTAGGCTGCAGTCCATGGGGTTGCTAGGAGGAGCCTGGTAGGCTGCAGTCCATGGGGTCGCTAGGAGTCGGAGACGACTGAGCGACTTCACTTTCACTTTTCACTTTCATGCACTGGCCAAGGAAATGGCAACCCACTCCAGTGTTCTTGCCTGCAGAATACCAGGGACGGGGGGAGCCTGGTGGGCTGCCGTCTATGAAGTCGCATAGAGTCGGACATGACTGAAGGGACTTAGCAGCAGCAAGAAAGAAAAGCAAATTTAAATTTTTTGGCTTTCGTTATTTCTTGCTAGCTTTTTTTCTTTTTTGCCTTAGTTTATTTTTCAGTTCAGTTCAGTCGCTCAGTTGTGTCCGACTCTTTGCGACCCCATGAGTCGCAGCATGCCAGGCCTCCCTCTCCATCACCAACTCCCAGTGTTCACTCAGACTCAGGTCCATCGAGTCGGTGATGCCATCCAGCCATCTCATCCTCTGTCGTCCCCTTCTCCTCCTGCCCCCAATCCCTCTCAGCATCAGTCTTTTCCAGTGAGTCAACTCTTCACATGAAGTGGCCAAAGTACTGGAGCTTCAGCTTCAGCATCATTCCTTCCAAAGAAATCCCAGGACTGATCTTCAGAATGGACTGGTTGGACCAGTCAAATTAGCTAGTTTATATAAATTAATAGAAATTATAAATTATATGAATAGAAATTATTTTGATTAAAAATAGCTAAAAAATTGTCAAATGTTTTACATTTTATATTCATATTTACATTCTTCATATTAAATATGAAGTTACCAAATGTTATTTCCACCAATTGCCAGAGAAATAAGGACACAGTACCACGAAATGAGCAATAATATAAATGACTAACCTTCAGTTAAAAACCAAAGCCGAAGAAAAAAACAAAAACAAAAACCAAAGCCGTATTCAGTGGGGTGATGTCGTCACGGGCTTTGAAAAGATGGCTGCCTTCTCAATAGCATTCACGGAGAACTATAGCCAGGGTGAAAGAAGATATAAAACCCTCGAGGCGGAATTCTACACTCAGCAAGATAATGCTTTTAAATTCAGCAAGATAATCCTTCCGAACTGAGACCAAAATAAGACACATCCACAGAAACGAATCTGAGACAATTTATCTTAATGGTTCGTAATTCACCAAGTTACCGGAAATTCTACTAGCGGAAGGGAAGTGACACGTAATGAGAACTGAGAACCACTCAAATTCGAGGAAAGAATACTGGGAGGCGGGTCAAGATGACCTCACCCACTGATGACAGTTGGTGATGGCAGCTGACTGCAACATCAGCCTAGAAATTTATGTGGCATCACAAGTGCTGACATCTGTCAATTAAAAAGTCATGAGGGCTTTCCCCAAAGCTCAGGGCTTTCCCAACCAGAACTAGCTGAAGGACAGTGTGGTTTGAGGGGTTTTGTGGAGCTGGGGTCCTCTAACTTCACCCAACTCAATGCCGATGCCTCCTCTAAACTATAACATTTGATGTCACCTCCACCATCAGTGCCAATATGCCTCACTAAATGTGAACACCTAACAGCTGAATAGACATTGCAAGCCTGACACTCTGCAAATAAAATGCAAAATATGCATTACTGAAGAAAATATCTTGTTACCAAAAGCATGCATTAAAAACAAGAAGGGTTATAGGATAATGGGTTATATCACAACACTCAAACCTATATAATTTGATTAGAGAACAAAGCAATAACTGATAGCATACTAACAGTTAAAAATGTATCCATTTCTAATAAATAAGGAAATATTTCAATAAATACAGGGTTTTAATTTTCAAGAAAGCTGAAGGCAACTTGATGCAAACAGAGGGAAGGACCTATTGAGCCTACTAAGCTATAAGGAGCAAAAGACACAGTCTGGGAGTACCACAGCAAGAAGACCAAAGGGCATATTCACATCAAGCCAGGAAAAACAACACTAGGTAAAGTATCGTCCTATAAAGAATCACAAAACTTCAGCTTGCTGTGTTCAGTTGTGCTACTATATTTTGCTCCTATTACTTCTGTGTGGAATTATTTACTTTTAGAATGTGTGGAAGTGTGTTTAAAATGCCTCAGATAAAAATGCAATAAAAAAACTTAATAAAATAATAAACATAAACATAATAAAAATGTTTAATAAACACAAAAGTAGGCATAAGAGCAGAAACAGAGAAAGAGATTGAAAAACAGAAAATGAAAGGCAAGATGGTCAACTTTAAAGCAAACTGTATTTATAACAACTAAACTGCAAAAGACCTAAACATTCCAATTAAAAGTAGAGACTTTCAGATGAGATAAAAACAACAACTAAATCCCAGTTATATGACACAACATATAAAGATACAGTAAGGTATAAAATAACAGTGTGAAAAAAATACCAAAAAAAAGTAAGCATAAGAAAACTGGAATGGGTATATTAATATTAGACAAAGCAAAATTTAAGAAAATGAGTATTAAGATAAAAAGGGATGTTTCATTATAATCAAAGGACTTCCCTGGTGGTTCAGACGGTAAAGCGTCTGCCTACAATGCGGGAGACCCAGGTTTGATCCCTGGGTTGGGAAGATCCTCTGGAGAAGGAAATGGCAGTCCANGTTCACTCAGACTCAGGTCCATCGAGTCGGTGATGCCATCCAGCCATCTCATCCTCTGTCGTCCCCTTCTCCTCCTGCCCCCAATCCCTCTCAGCATCAGTCTTTTCCAGTGAGTCAACTCTTCACATGAAGTGGCCAAAGTACTGGAGCTTCAGCTTCAGCATCATTCCTTCCAAAGAAATCCCAGGACTGATCTTCAGAATGGACTGGTTGGACCAGTCAAATTAGCTAGTTTATATAAATTAATAGAAATTATAAATTATATGAATAGAAATTATTTTGATTAAAAATAGCTAAAAAATTGTCAAATGTTTTACATTTTATATTCATATTTACATTCTTCATATTAAATATGAAGTTACCAAATGTTATTTCCACCAATTGCCAGAGAAATAAGGACACAGTACCACGAAATGAGCAATAATATAAATGACTAACCTTCAGTTAAAAACCAAAGCCGAAGAAAAAAACAAAAACAAAAACCAAAGCCGTATTCAGTGGGGTGATGTCGTCACGGGCTTTGAAAAGATGGCTGCCTTCTCAATAGCATTCAAGGAGAACTATAGCCAGGGTGAAAGAAGATATAAAACCCTCGAGGCGGAATTCTACACTCAGCAAGATAATGCTTTTAAATTCAGCAAGATAATCCTTCCGAACTGAGACCAAAATAAGACACATCCACAGAAACGAATCTGAGACAATTTATCTTAATGGTTCGTAATTCACCAAGTTACCGGAAATTCTACTAGCGGAAGGGAAGTGACACGTAATGAGAACTGAGAACCACTCAAATTCGAGGAAAGAATACTGGGAGGCGGGTCAAGATGACCTCACCCACTGATGACAGTTGGTGATGGCAGCTGACTGCAACATCAGCCTAGAAATTTATGTGGCATCACAAGTGCTGACATCTGTCAATTAAAAAGTCATGAGGGCTTTCCCCAAAGCTCAGGGCTTTCCCAACCAGAACTAGCTGAAGGACAGTGTGGTTTGAGGGGTTTTGTGGAGCTGGGGTCCTCTAACTTCACCCAACTCAATGCCGATGCCTCCTCTAAACTATAACATTTGATGTCACCTCCACCATCAGTGCCAATATGCCTCACTAAATGTGAACACCTAACAGCTGAATAGACATTGCAAGCCTGACACTCTGCAAATAAAATGCAAAATATGCATTACTGAAGAAAATATCTTGTTACCAAAAGCATGCATTAAAAACAAGAAGGGTTATAGGATAATGGGTTATATCACAACACTCAAACCTATATAATTTGATTAGAGAACAAAGCAATAACTGATAGCATACTAACAGTTAAAAATGTATCCATTTCTAATAAATAAGGAAATATTTCAATAAATACAGGGTTTTAATTTTCAAGAAAGCTGAAGGCAACTTGATGCAAACAGAGGGAAGGACCTATTGAGCCTACTAAGCTATAAGGAGCAAAAGACACAGTCTGGGAGTACCACAGCAAGAAGACCAAAGGGCATATTCACATCAAGCCAGGAAAAACAACACTAGGTAAAGTATCGTCCTATAAAGAATCACAAAACTTCAGCTTGCTGTGTTCAGTTGTGCTACTATATTTTGCTCCTATTACTTCTGTGTGGAATTATTTACTTTTAGAATGTGTGGAAGTGTGTTTAAAATGCCTCAGATAAAAATGCAATAAAAAAACTTAATAAAATAATAAACATAAACATAATAAAAATGTTTAATAAACACAAAAGTAGGCATAAGAGCAGAAACAGAGAAAGAGATTGAAAAACAGAAAATGAAAGGCAAGATGGTCAACTTTAAAGCAAACTGTATTTATAACAACTAAACTGCAAAAGACCTAAACATTCCAATTAAAAGTAGAGACTTTCAGATGAGATAAAAACAACAACTAAATCCCAGTTATATGACACAACATATAAAGATACAGTAAGGTATAAAATAACAGTGTGAAAAAAATACCAAAAAAAAGTAAGCATAAGAAAACTGGAATGGGTATATTAATATTAGACAAAGCAAAATTTAAGAAAATGAGTATTAAGATAAAAAGGGATGTTTCATTATAATCAAAGGACTTCCCTGGTGGTTCAGACGGTAAAGCGTCTGCCTACAATGCGGGAGACCCAGGTTTGATCCCTGGGTTGGGAAGATCCTCTGGAGAAGGAAATGGCAGTCCACTCTAGTACTGTTGCCCAGAAAATCCCATGGACAGAGGAGCATGGTAGGCTACAGTGTCCATGGGGTCGCAAAGAGTTGGACATGACTGAGTGACTTCACTTTCANCTGCCTACAATGCGGGAGACCCAGGTTTGATCCCTGGGTTGGGAAGATCCTCTGGAGAAGGAAATGGCAGTCCACTCTAGTACTGTTGCCCAGAAAATCCCATGGACAGAGGAGCATGGTAGGCTACAGTGTCCATGGGGTCGCAAAGAGTTGGACATGACTGAGTGACTTCACTTTCACTTAGTAGACATACACTAAACTTAAATATTTAGATGCCTAAAAATAGAACTTCAAATACATAAAACTTATTTTGTTAGTGCAAATTTCTAATTCTCTGATAAATTCTTAATTTTGAATTTTATTCTTTGTATATATTAGGCATTTTAAACTGCATATATCTGATAGCTATTACATGAACTGCCCCCACCTCTTGAAGTAAAAGCAAGTATTCCCTGGAAGAAGAAAAAATCACCCAGAATCTCTCTAACCACTTCTTTTACCTTGGTCAGTTCAGTTTTTTTTTTTTTTTCTTTTGAAGTATAGCTGACTCATGAAGTTGTGTTAGTTTCAGGTGTATAGCAAAATGATTCAGTTTTTATATATAAATAAATAAATAAATAAATAAATATAGCTCCAATACTTTGGCCACCTGATGGAAAGAGTTGACTCACTAGAAAAGACCCTGATGCTGAGAAAGACTGAAGGCAGGAGAAGAAGGGGGTAACCAAGGATGAGGTGGTTGTATGGTATCCCTGCCTCAATGGACATGAGTGTGAACAAACTCCAGGAGATGGTGAAGGACATGGAAGCCTGGCGTGCTGCAGTCCATGGGGTCTCAAAGACTCAGACATGACTTAGTGACTGTAAACTATATACATGTATGTATACAGGAAATCAAAACCAAATCATCATATATACAAAATATGAAAAACTGATTTGAAAACATTTTGAGAGTAATTAAATTTCTAACTAATTTGCAGCTTAATTCCACTCTGGATATGGAATATACTGTGTGTTAATATATACATGAATTTTGTCACATTTTGCATAATCAGACTCAGTATCTGATAAAATTGTGTAGATAATTTCATGTGTACTTGAAGAGAATATGTATTCTTCAATTGTTGAGTCTATTCTGTGTGTCAATTAGGAAAATACTGTCTAAATGTTATTCTTTCTTGTGATTTTTTTCCCCCTTGTTTTTCTTTTAGTTTCAGAGATAGGTGAGGTAAACTCTTAGACCGTGATTACTTGTATCTCCTTTTGTAAATTGGACTTCTCTTACAATTTGGCTATATTATTATCTAAATAGAAGGTTAGGATGTTTCTATCCTCTTCTTGGATTCAGGCTCTTATTATATTAAAATAAGCCTATTTTTTTTCTTAGTAATAATTTCCTTCCTTCATTCTGCTTTGTCTGATATAAGAGTAACAGCACCAACTTTCTTTGGTTAACTGTCACATTATACATTATTCTCATTCTTTTTTTCAGGACACAGAATTCACTAAGATTATATATATATGTGTGTGTGTGTATATATATATATATATATATATATGCTTTCTGACATTTCCTAACCTGCAAAATGGGGTATTTTGTCTATTGATATATAACTTAATATCTAATATGTATAGATCTGAATCTTTCATACTATCATTTCTTCTGTTTGTTCTTTAGAATAATAATATAAGATATGCTTAGTAGAAAACAACAGAAACAAGAACAACAACAATAAAACTGTGTACCACATTACTGTAGGGGGGAACATTTACAGAATTTAATATTAAACTTAAAACTTTGGCATACTATCATAAAGTGTAAGAAAAAATCCTTGAATTTGAGAAATCATCTGAAGAATCATTAGACAAATGTAATAGGCAAGAAT
Source organism: Oreotragus oreotragus (assembly GCA_006410675.1). NCBI lineage: Eukaryota > Metazoa > Chordata > Mammalia > Artiodactyla > Bovidae > Oreotragus > Oreotragus oreotragus. The sequence goes on from SJYX01002100.1 coordinate 26,732, forward strand.
ATACAATAGAAAAAAGATGGTCTCTTTAACAAGTGGTATTGGGAAAACTATACAGCTATACATAAAACAATGAGAGTAGAACATATCCTCACACCATATAAAAAAAAAACCTCAAAACGGATTCAAAACTTAAACATAAGACTGAAACCATAAAACTTCAAGAAGAAAATATAAGCAGTACTCTTTGACATGGGTCTTAGTGGTATTTTTTTGAATATGTCTCTTCAAGCAATGAAAACAGAAGCAAAAAAGTAAAAATGAATGAATCCACCTAAAAAGTTTTTTCACAGGGATGGAAACCATCAACAAATGAAAAGCAACCTACTGAATGAGAGAAGATATATGCAAATCATAAGTCAGATAAGGGGTTCATTTCCAAAATATATTTTAAAAAACCTCATACAACTCAACACCAAAACCTCCAAATAATCCAATTAATATATGGGCAGGGGACCGGAATAGGCATTTTTCCAAAGAACACACACAGACAGACTGCTAACAGTCATATGAAAAGGTGCTCAACATCATTACTAGGGAAATGCAAATCAAAGTCATAATGAGGTATCACTTGGCTATGATCAAAAAGACAAAAAATAACAAGTTTTAGCAAGGATGTGAAAAAAGGGACCTCTAATACACTGTGTGGTGGGAATGTAAACTGGTACAGCCACTATGAAAAACTGTATGGAAGTTCCTCAAAAAATTTAAAAATACAACTACCATATGATCCAACACTCCTATTCTTAGATATTTATCTGAAGAAAATAATAGTAATTTGAAAAGAGATATGCATCCCAGTGTTCACAGCAGCATTGTCTATTAATATAATAGCAAAGATATGAAAGCAACCTAAATTACTATCAAGAGATGAATAGATGAAGAAGATATGATATGTATCTATGTGTGTGCATACTTACACAATGGAACATTACTCAGCCATAAAAAAAGAAAAAATGAAATCTTACTGCTTGCCATGGTATGGATGTCCCTGGAGAGTATTATGCTTAGTGAAATAAGTCTGACAGATAAAGACAAAGACTGTATGTTTTCACTTATACATGAAATTTTAAAAACAAAACAAATAAATGTAAGAAAATGGAAACAAACTCACAGACTCAGAGAAAAAAGAAGGGACAGAAGGAGAGGGGTAAAATAGGTGAAGAGGAATAAAGGTTACAATCTACCAGTTATAAAATAAATAAGTCACAGGGTATGATATACAGAGTATAATGTACCCAAGTAATATAGTCAATATTTTATACTTACTATATGGCATATTACCTACAAAATTATCCTGAAGCTAATATAATATTGTAAGTCAACTATACTTAAAAAAATATTTCTTTTCAATTTTATGTCACAAGTTACTTTATTTAGTAAAATAAATACTTAAAATTCTCCTTGCAGATTGATTACAGATGGCTACCAAGAGTGTAATATTGAAATTAGTTTTCACTACAGGATCATTTACAGGATGACAATCTTTAAAGTGGGTTTCCTACTTCTGTATATGCACCTTATTGCAAATACTGGACTATGAGGCCATTTCTCTTGATGCAAGTTAACTTATTTCACTTAAGAATTTTTATATGTCAGCAGACCAAATCCATTATTATAACCACAATGAGATATTCAAGCTCACTCTTCATTATAACTCTAATATAATTAACTTTTGCAGCTTCCTTTCATTTTAAAGCAATTCCGGAGTGGAAGCCCATTCACTTATAAAATTTTGGCTTTATTAACCTCTTTTTTGTATAATAAATCTAGCTATATAAGAGTTATTGATTCCAGGAAGCTGATGCCAAGTTTTGTTCTTATCTTCACAATAAAATACTACATTTCAATTTTAAGTTAACTTTTCTGTAAATGTGGAGTCACAGATATCAATACTCATATATTAACAGTTAGCTGCTTCCAAGTAACAAGATTTTCAGATTTATATTTTGTTTTAATCCAAAAGATGACCGAGTTATAATTAGTTTCAACCAGAGGTTTCAAACAACGATGCCACCAAATATTTTTAGAATAGTCATGATACTTATCAAGATCATAAAAACAAAATAAATTTTATTCTTTTTAACTGTTAAACATATGAATGCATACAAGCAGAGACTTTCATGTGAGACTTGAGGAATTACTTCTATCTTATACATCTACTCTAAGTAACTTTTAAGTGAGAGGAAATGTGTAAAGATAAGACACTGACAGCTATAAAGAAGAGTTCATAATGGCTTGTCTGAGTGCTAAATTCAAAAGATTTCAATACAAATGAAAGACAACAACAATATTTTTTAATTAAAAGATTTCAAAAACATTGTTGTTGTTCAGTCGCTCAGTCATGTCCTACTCTTTTAGGCCCCATGATCTGCAGTATACTAGGCTTCCCTGTCCTTCACTATCTTCTGGAATTTGCTCAAATTCACGTTCATTGAGTTGATGATGGCATCCAACCATATATAAAGGTACATTTAAGTTATTAACACAGGTTCACAAATTTAATGCTGAATTACATGCTAACATTTCAAATCAGGCCCTTAGGATTCTGCTCGTGTTATCTGTACCAACAGCGATTTTCTTACTGTTCTAGAGAGGCTACTAATGCAATGTCTTCTAGTGGAAGTGAGGTTTCCTTAGTCTTTGAAAATAAATGTGGACACATTTGAACACTGGAATTTTGCAGGCTTCTACATACAAAGAGAAAATAATTGGCTTCTCTGGAGATGAACCTAAGATCTAGTTTCAGGAAACAAAACAGTTAAAAGAAAGTATAGACAAATAAAATTTAATATTAAACTAATGGATGTATATTTATTAATTCGAGCTTTTCTGGAGCTGCTAATTTGTGCTAGGCTTGGTAGAGCAAAAATCCATATATATAACCAAAAGACACTGCGAAAATAGTATCTAGTTCCTTTACCTTCATACAACTCCTCACCCCAATTATCACCTTATAAAATCATAGTACATAAGAACCAGGAAATTATCACTGATAGAACACTACTAGCTAATCTACAAAATACTTATACTAATACTTAATCAAATATTACCAATTATCACAAAAATGTCCTTTTACTGTTCCAGAACTGAATCCAGAAGTTCAGTTCAGTCGCTCAGTCATGTCCAACTCTTTGCAACCCCATGGGCTGCAGCACGCCAGGCATCCCTGTCCATCACCAACTCCCGGAGCTTACTCAAACTCATGTCCATCGAAACTGTGATGCCATCCAACCATCTTATCCTCTGTCATCCCCTTCTTCTCCAACCTTCAATCTTTCCCAGCATCAGGGTCTTTTCCAGTGAGTCAGTTCTTCACATTAGGTGGCCAAAACATTGTGGACTTTCAGCTTCAGCATCATCAGTCCTTCCAATGAATAGTCAGGACTGATTTTCTTTAGAATGGACTGGTTGGATATCTTTGCAGTCCAAGAGACTCTCAAAAGTCTTCTCCAACACCACAGTTCAAAAGCATCAAATCTTCAGCACTCAGCTTTCTTTATATTATATATCCAACTCACATCCATACATGACTACTGGAAAAACCACAGCTTTGACTAGATGGACCTTTGTCAGCAATTAATGTCTCTACTTTTTAATATGTCATCGAGGTTGGTCATAGCTTTTCTTCCAAGGAGCAAGCATCTTTTAATTTCATGGCTGCAGTCACCGTCTGCAGTGATTTTGGAGCCCTCCCTCCCAAAAAAAATAGTCTCCCACTGTTTCCATTGTTTCCCCAACTATTTGCCCTGAAGTGATGTGACCAGATGCCATGATCTTTGTTTTCTGAATGTTGAGTTTTAAGCCAACTTTTTCACTCTCCTCTTTCACTTTCATCAAGTGGCTTTTTAGTTCTTCTTCACTTTCTGCCATAAAGGTGGTGTCATCTGCATATCTAAGGTTATTGATATTTCTCTTGGCAATTTTGATTCCAGCTTGTGCTTCATCCAGCCCGGCATTTCACGTGATGTACTCTGTATATAAGTTAAATAAGTAGGATGACAATATACAGCCTTGACGTATTCCTTTCTTTATTTGGAACCAGTCTGTTCCATGTCCAGTTCTAACTGCTGTTTCTTGACCTGCATACAGATTTCTCAGGAAGCAGGTCAGGTAGTCTGGTATTCCCATCTCTTGAAGAATTTTCCACAGTTTATTGTGATCCACACAGTCAAAAGCTTTGTCGTAGTCAATAAAGCAGAAATAGATGTTTTCCTGGAACTCTCTTGCTTTTTCAATGACCCAACTGATGCTGGCAATTTGATCTCTGGTTCCTCTGCCTTTTCTAAATCCAGCTTGAACATCTGGAAGTTCATAGTTCACATACTGTTGAAGCCTGGCTTGGAGAATTTTGAGCATTACTTTGCTAGCATGTGAGATGAGTACAACTGTGTGATACTTTGACCATTCTTTGGCACTTCCTTTCTTTGGCACTGGAATGAAAATTGACATTTTCCAGGCCTGTGGCCACCTCTTGAGTTTTCCAAATTTGCTGGCCTATTGAGTGCAGCACTTTCACAGCATCATCTTACTGTGTGATACTTTGACCATTCTTTGGCACTTCCTTTCTTTGGCACTGGAATGAAAATTGACATTTTCCAGGCCTGTGGCCACCTCTTGAGTTTTCCAAATTTGCTGGCCTATTGAGTGCAGCACTTTCACAGCATCATCTTTTATGATTTGAAATAGCTCAACTGGCATTCCATTGCCTCCACTAGTTTTTTGTAGTGAGGCTTCCTAAGGCCCACTTGACTTCGCATTCCAGGATGTCTGGCTCTAGGTGAGTGATCATGAAGAGATCTCTAGTCTTTCCCATTCTGTTGTTTTCCTCTATTTCTTTGCATTGATCACTGAGAAAGTCTTTCTTATCACTCCTTCCTATTCTTTGGAATATTGCATTCAAATGGATATATCTCCTTTTCTCCTTTGCCTATAGCTTCTCTTCTTGTCTCAGCTATTTGTATCCAGAAGGGCATACTGCAATTAGTTGTCATGTTTTACAACCTGAGGAAGTGTCATGACCTTGACACTTTTTAAGAGAACTGGCCAGTTGTTTTGCTGAATGTTTCTCAGTTTGGATTTTTGTGATGTTTCCTCATAATGAATTTCAGTTATACATTTTTTGACAAGAATACCAAGGAAGTGACAGTGAGTTCTCAGTGCATCATATGAAGGGATTCATAATGTCAACATTTCTTATTACTGATGATATTGACCTTTATCACTTGGTTAAGGTGGTGTCTGTCAGGATTCTCTGCTGTAGAGTTACTTTTTTCCTATTTTTCTCCTTGGTAATCAATATGTATCTTGCAGAGAGAATAACTATAAAACTGTGCAACTGTCTTTTACTTTGCAATGTGTTACCCAGTTCATATATATGTTAAGTATTATGAAATTATTACTTTATATAGAAACTACAGTGAAAGCATGATGAGGAAGTAATAAATTCCACTGCAAATAATAACTTTAAAATATAATTTCATTTTCCTGCCAACAGAATATTATCCTTGGTAATATTCACTTTTAGTCTGTTGCTATTTCTTGCATACTTTATTAGTACATCTGCAAATTCAAAGAGAAACAGCTGAGAAGAGAAGTGTAACAGAATTCACATGGCCTATAGCAAAATATCTTTCCCTCAGAGTATGCTGATCAGGGAAACACCACCACCAGATCCCAGGGAAAGAGTGTAGCAAAAAACAAAATGTAGGCATAGCCCTCTTTTCAGACTTATGTATATTTTAAGAAGATTCTGCTTTAAAGTTAATCCTTTTCTTTGTTACTCTGAACAAAAACAATCCCTATTAAAAGTGCCCATAACATGTGCCTCCCCTATCCATTCCCACATGCTATATAATCAGTTCACTCACTCAGTCGTGTTCGACTCTTTGCGACCCCATGAATCACAGCACGCCAGGCCTCCCTGTCCATCACCGACTCCCAGAGTTCACTCAAACTCAGGTCTGTCGAGTCGGTGATGCCATCCAGCCATCTCATCCTCTGTTGTCCCCTTCTCCTCCCGCCTCTAATCCCTCCCAGCATCAGAGTCTTCTCCAGTGAGTCAACTCTTTGCATGAAGTGGCCAAAGTACTGGAGTTTCAGCTTTAGCATCAGTCCTTCCAAAGGACACCCAGGACTGATTTCCTTTAGAATTAACTTGTTGGAACTCCTTGCAGTCCAAGGGACTCTCAAGAGTCTTCTCCAACACCACAGTTCAAAAGCATCAATTCTACGACACTCAGCTTTCTTCACAGTCCAACTAACATCCATACATGACCACTGGAAAAACCATAGCCTTGACTAGACGGACCTTTGTTGGCAAAGTA
>SJYX01002100.1:34630-44987 GCA_006410675.1 Oreotragus oreotragus
CATGAAGTGATGGGACCAGATGCCATGATCTTCGTTTTCTGAATGTTGAGCTTTAAGGCAACTTTTTCACTCTCCTCTTTCACTCTCATAAAGAGGCTTTTTAGTTCCTCTTCATTTTCTACCATAAGGGTGGTGTCATCAGCATATCTGAGGTTATTGATATTTCTCCCGGCAATCTTGATTCCAGCTTGTGCATCTTCCAGCCCAGCGTTTCTCATGATGTACTCTGCATATAAGTTAAATAAACAGGGTGACAATATACAGCCTTGGCATACTCCTTTTCCTATTTGGAAGCAGTCTGTTGTTCCATGTTCAGTTCTAACTGTTGCCTCCTGACCCACATACAGGTTTCTCAAGAGGCAGGTCATATATATTACACATAAGCTAAGTTCCAATGAAATGTTATCAAGAAAGACAGAGTGGGCTGCATTTGGCAAGCAAGGGGCCATAGTTTACTGACTGGACAGCTTAGCAAGATTTCTCAACCCTGGCACTTTTGAGGCCAGACAACTGTCATGGGAGCTACTCTGGGCACTGTAGAATGCTGAGCAAAATTCCTGCCTCCTGGCAACACAAGATGCCAGTTGATGGAAGAAAATTCACATAGTGAGATATGGGCAAGTCATTGTGGCTTATACATGATTTAACTTAAAATGTTATGCACCCTGCTTTGTAGTCTGTTAAACATACATTGCCTATCTGCTTTAACCATTAAAGAAAAGGGTGCACTGATCAGAAGTTTAGAAAAAAAAACATATCAGTTTCAAAGATAAAGATTAAATGCCCCCTTTCCTGAGATGTCAGTGTTAGGACTCTTTCCATGAGAAAGGCTTCATTCCCAAGCACCAAGGCCATACTGACTTGCTGTGTATGTGTTGATCTGTCTTTTTGAAACCTTGAAAGAATGTACCTCTGTCATGTTTGATGTTCTTTGTTCTGACAAGATATAAAACTGTGCTGAAAATCATGCTTCTCTGGAATACTCAGAGCTATCTGAGAGGCGCTGTTGGGGCCATGGTCCTCAGTTTGGCTTGAATAAAACCCTTTTCTATTTCTATTATAGACTGCTTACTGATTCTTTCCACTGACCCATAACTCTCCCACTCTGAAAGTGACCACCACAAATGTCTCCAGACTGCAAAACATCCCCTGAAGAACAGTATTATTCCTGGTTGACAAACATTGCCCTTGCAGTCTCCTGGTCAAAGACAGCAGACTTAATCCGATTCTTTTCCTTGTTCTTTAGGTCTTTTTCAACACGTTTGCTTCTCAGGGTTGAGAACTTCTCCCATACTCAAGTTGGAGACATGAATGAAGAGGTGAAAACAAATAACAGTGGAAGACTCAACTCTTGAGTCTTTTCTTGAGTCCCAGTGTTCCTAGCTGGATCTGCCTTCTTTTCTCTACCTTTCATAAACTTCTGCTATTTGTTTTCATTTGTCTTATCCAGGTTTTAGGTATAACAAATGGTAAGACAAATGAAATTTCTTATCTTTCCAGGTATACATTCTTAAAGGATGATTCATATCTGAGAATGTGCAGTAACATGGTTAAAAGTGGTTAAGAGTCCAGAAGCCAAATATCATGAATTATGAATTTGACNCTTCTGCTATTTGTTTTCATTTGTCTTATCCAGGTTTTAGGTATAACAAATGGTAAGACAAATGAAATTTCTTATCTTTCCAGGTATACATTCTTAAAGGATGATTCATATCTGAGAATGTGCAGTAACATGGTTAAAAGTGGTTAAGAGTCCAGAAGCCAAATATCATGAATTATGAATTTGACTCATGGCTATACTATTCAAGACATGTGAAGCCCTGGACAGGATATATAAACTCCTACTAGCCAATTTTTTCAGATGTACATTTATATTACTATTAATATACAACTCATAGTTGCATGCAATATAATACACATTTAACTCATGAGGAAATCAATGATTACTACATAAAAAATATGGACCAATGTTTGTCACACAGTAAATACTATGTCCACTGGGTCCCAAAGAGTCAAATACGACTAAAGCAACTTAGCATGCAAACACACACAAATACTATGCATTAGATATAATTATATCATTTTATTATAATTTTTTTGAAAACTGCTGACAAGTAACTTTACAACTACCATGTCAATGATTATTAATGCTCCACACCCACACCTCTATACCAAAGTGAAAGCAAGAATCATCAAAAAGGAAAACTTTAACAGATGTATTAAAACTGGAAGACAGTCACTTGAATTTGAACTAATTTAATGCAGTTTTAAATGGTTGGAAAACTGGGAAATCTGATATCTTAAAGTACTTCAAATCATGAAGACTTTAAATGCCTGAACTATAAGGACTGCATTACAGTGTTTTTCTTTTAAGTAATTCTTTTCCCCACTCAGAGATGATAGAAGAGAAAGGACTAGTGTTTCATTAAGGCTATACCTACTCTCATTCTCTCTAGAACAACATTCGCCTCCTGTGCAAGGGCACATATTAATCTCTCTTCATGGAAGGTCTTTCACCCCTTGTCAGCCTAAAGAGGAGAGGTTCTTTCCATCCTTCAGAATTCATCATATGTCATCTAAAGTTATAAAGCTAAACACTAGAACAAAGAAACCCACTCATACAATTCTCATAGCAGATGAGAGAAAACAAAGGAAGCACTGAATATAAAATAACATAAAATATTTCAGATCAAATATTTGTATATCAACAATTAGAAACAAGATCAGTTTACATACTAGAAGTAAAAGGCTAAGCAGATAAAATAACAGTAACAAATATATACTGTATCTAATAGATATATCTAAAATTATTTAAAAGTGAAAGTATGAACCAATTTGTATCATGACAATGGAGGAGACTTCTTAAAGAAGAAAAAGACAGGCATGTTACAATAATAAAGAATATGGTCCATATCAATAATAAAACTTTGTGATTAATATTTAGATACTGAAAAACAAAATGTCCAAAAATATAAAACACAGACTGCAAGAACAAAATTAAGGGAAATAGTGAATGATAAACTGACTTTAAACCACCATGAATACTTAATGAATAAGTCACATAATCTTTTTGAACAGTTAACCATGTAATCTATCAGGAAAGTGAAAGTATGAACCAATTTGTATCATGACAATGGAGGAGACTTCTTAAAGAAGAAAAAGACAGGCATGTTACAATAATAAAGAATATGGTCCATATCAATAATAAAACTTTGTGATTAATATTTAGATACTGAAAAACAAAATGTCCAAAAATATAAAACACAGACTGCAAGAACAAAATTAAGGGAAATAGTGAATGATAAACTGACTTTAAACCACCATGAATACTTAATGAATAAGTCACATAATCTTTTTGAACAGTTAACCATGTAATCTATCAGGGACAACAGATTAATAACATTGGTATTTCCTTATTTTGAATTCCTCCAGAAGCAGGTCATAAGATAAGAACACCAATGAATATGTTTATTAGAGAAGACTTACACAAGTAAGGAAGAGAGAAACTATTTAGGTGAGGAAAAGTGGCCAGCAGAGGTGCATAATTAAACTACCTACCACAGACTAATCAGAGGGGAAAACTCTGAGAAACAGCATAAAATATGACCACATTTTCACACCCAACTGGGGAGGTAAGCAGGCACAATACATTTAAGAAAGCAAAAAAGGAGAGAGCCATATTTTTCTGGCCACAATAGTGTTAATATTTAAAATTAAGGAGGAAAGAAAATCTGAAGTCTCAAAATATTTTTAAATTACAAGGAAGCACTGCTATAAGGCTCTTAAAGACTAAACCAATCATGAGTAAGGATACACGTTTTAAAAACAGATATGAGAGAATAGCACTGAAACATATACATCACCAGATATAAAACAGACAGCCAATGGGAGTTTGATGTATGATGCAGGGAACTCAAAGCTGGTGCTCTGTGACAAGCTAGAGGGGTGGGATGGGGAGAGAGGTGCAAAGGAGTTCAACAGGGAGAGGATATATGTATACTTAATGCAGATTCATGTTGGTGTATGGCAAAAATCGTAACAATATTATAATGTATTATCCTCTAATTTAAAAAATTAAAGTGTAAAAACCAGATAATGATATTATAAAGCTATTTTCACTGAAAAACAATTTATGCTCTTTGACTCATATATCCCTAAATAACAACGACTATTTTTTAAATTGTTACATTTTTCCAGGTTACGCTTTAAAAAATAATCCATGGAAAAAGAAAAAATTTTAAGGATTAATCAATAATATTATTCAAAATCCTAAACTAGTTATATACATTTTAATAATACTACAATGACACTAGATTAATATATGAAAAAGGATAAAATGCTATGATAGCAAAATCAGAAATGAGGAAAAGAAAAAAAGATAGAAAATAAAACATATATACATCAAAAATTATAGAATAATGTGTACATTTAAAAAAAATCAAGATTAAATAAATATCATTGATTATCAAAATTAATTCCAGAAGAGATGGAAAATGTAAAACGGCCAATTATTGAATGAAAATTAATTTTAAAATATTGCTAAGATATCTCACTAAAAATTAAGAGGCACAGATGGTTTTGTAATGATTTCAAATCAAGAAGTTAGTCCCAATGCTATTTAAAAATTTCCACAGCAGCAATTAAGGTGAAAGTGAAAGTTGCTCAGTCATGTCTGACTCTTCAACTCCAGAATTCTCCAGCCCAGAATATTGGAGTGGGTAGCCGTTCCCTTCTCCAGGGGATCTTCCCGACCCAGAGATTGAACAGGGGTCTCCTGCAGTGCAGGTGGATTCTTACCAACTGAGCTACCAGGGAAGTAATTAAGGTAATGCTTAAAAATACTGTTTTGACATCAGGGAAGCCCATGTCAGGATAACATTGACAACAAAATTCAAATCAGTATATAATTTATTAATATCAATACCCAGGTAAGAAATAAAGTATTAGAAAAGGGAAGACACTGACAAAATAACTATATATCTTTAGGGCAAGGATCTGACATGTTTTGTTTAGTTCCGAATCTCCACCTTCTTGGAAAACGCCTGACACATTTTAGGCACACACTAAATACAGATAGTATGAATGAATAATGATTAGGATAAGAATACAAAGGTGGTTCAAAATAGCCATTTATGTACATGTATATATATATAATAAATCAGAGGAAAATTTTATGTTCATGATTACCATGTGGTATTAAAAAAATCACACATAAATTAATATTCAGACTTGGTTTTTTGACTGAAATATAATTGACATGTAACATTGTCTAAGTTTAGGGTATACAAGTGTTCTTTACCACTAGTGCCTCCTTATCTGCCCTTAAAAAATTGCTAAGTAGTTTCATCTAACTATAGCTAAAAACAATAACTGGAATCTGTGCCCTCAGACAAAATGTTCAAGGTAGGCATTTGCCACTTATGAACAAAACCAGTGAGATGTAGAACTGAGTGAGACCTTAAAGAAGAATTAAATGATACATCCGAGAAAGTACGAAATATGAATTTTGGCTCTATACCTTAAAACATATAGTTCTAAGTAAACTACAGATAGATAAAATGCAAAACAAAACTGATATAATTGCAGCAAAACTTGGATACTAGGCCAGAAGGAAAAAAAGGAATGTATTTCTAATATCTAATAATACAAAACACTAGTTGGACAGTATTATGGTATTTTGTCTCCTGTAAGTATTTCTATGCAGTAAATTTAAGAGGTTGATTTGAAAATGATTCTGCTCTCTGCTCAATGCAAATAGCCCTGTGTAGTAAAATTGATAAGTAATACTAAGATATCAGCATATTTTTGATGAGTCTTCCACTTTAGAGAATAATTCTAGCTATAAATAAAACTATTTTATGGTTTTGTCAATCTTTTCTGTTATGATTGATTAAAATATTCTCAAGAATCTTAAAATATCAAAAGTTTAGAAATCACATTAGAGAACTGCAAAATATATAAGGTTCAAAATTATTTTCTATGATAAACATAAGTCCACATTTTTAAAATATTCACCATGCATTACATTTCCAAGACAGGTCCATCTAGTCAAAGCTATGGTTTGTCCAGTAGTCATATATGGATGTGAGAGTTGGACCATAAGGAAAGCTGAGCTCTGAAGAATTGATGCTTTTGAACTGTGGTGCTGGAGAAGACTTGAGAGTCCCTTGGACTGCAAGGAGATCAAACCAGTCAATTATAACTAAAGAAAATCATCTGAATATTCATTGGAAGGACATGCTGAAGCTGAAGCTCTAATACTTTGGTCACCTGATGCAAAGAGCTGACTCGTTAGAAAAGACCCTGATGCTGGGAAAGACTGAAGGCAGGAGAAGGGGACCACAGAGGATGAGATGGTTGGATGGCATTGCCGACTAGATGCACATAAGTCTGAGCAAGCTCTGGGAGTTGGTGATGGACAGGGAAGCCTGGTGTGCTGCAGTCCATGGGGTTGCAAAGATTCGGACACAATTGAGCAACTGAACTGAACTGAACTGATGATGAAAAATAATATAAAATAATGTAAGCATATTTTTCATTCAAATTTTTTACACAAATGAAGTCATTTGAGGCACAACATGACCTAGGGAGATAGCTGTATTATTAAAACTATTTTTGTCCAGATATAAAAATGTTTAAAGCATTCTTAATATAATATTTATTTTGCCCACCAAAGACAAAAAAAATGTCCTGAAAAGCTGGTCAGTATCATATCTTAACCTCCATGAGAACACAAACTGGATAAGTGTTTTTTCAATGCCTATTTGTTGAACGTTGGATTCAGTTACATATATTTGTCAATTACTTTCATATCACACTGGCCTTAAGTTTGTGAAAGCTAAGGAATTCCAGAAAAACATCTATCTGGGTTTCAACAACTATGCCAAAGCCTTTGACTGTGTGGACCATAATAAACTGTGGAAAGCTCTTAAAGAGATGGGAATACCAGACCATCTTACCTGTCTCCTGAGAAACCTGTATGCAGGTCAGGAAGCAACAGTTAGGACCCTGTATGGAACAAGTGATTGGTTCTAGACTGAGAAAGGAATATGACAGGGTTGTCTACTGTCACCATGTTTGTTTAATCTATACGCTGAGCATATCATGAGAAATGCTGGGCTGGATGAGTTACAAGCTGGAAGCAAGACAGGCAGGAGAAACAACAGCCTCGCACATGCATATGATACCACTCTAATGGCAGAAAACGAAGACGAACTAAACAGCCTCTTGATGAGAGTGAAGGAGAGTGAAAGCTTAAGACTTAAGCTTACGGCTTAAGACTAAATATTAAAAAAACTAAGATCATGGCATCTGGCTTCATTCAGTTCAGTTCAGTTCAGTCGCTGAGTCATGTCTGACTCTGTGACCCCATGAACCACAGCACGCGAGGCCTCCCTATCCATCACCAACTCCCAGAGTTTACCCAAACTCATGTACATTGAGTCGGTGATGCCATCTAACCATCTTATCCTCTGTCATCCCGTTCTCCTCCTGTCTTCAGTCTTTCCCAACATCAGAGTCTTTTCAAATGAGTCAGCTCTTCGCATCAGGTGACCAAAATATTGGAGTTTCAGCTTCAACATCAGTTTTTCCACTGAACATTCAGGACTGATCTCCTTTAAGATGGACTGGTTGGATCTCCTTGTAGTCCAAGGGACTTTCAAGAATCTTCTCCAACACCACAGTTCATAAGCATCAATTCTTCGGCACTCAGCATTCTTCACAGTCCAACTCTCACATCCATATATGACCACTGGAAAAACCATAGCCTTGACTAGACGGACCTTTGTTGGCAAAGTAATGTCTCTGCTTTTCAATATGCTGTCTAGGTTGGTCATAACTTTCCTTCCAAGGAGTAAGTGTCTTTTAATTTCATGGCTGCAGTCACCATCTGCAGTGATTTTGGAGCCCAAAAAATAGCCACTGTTTCTGCAGTTTCCCCATCTATTTGCCATGAAGTGATGGGACCAGATGCCATGATCTTCGTTTTCTGAATGTTGAGCTCTAAGCCAATTTTTTCACTCTCCTCTTTCAACTCAGTGCTCTGTAGAGACTCAAGTGGGAAGCAAATCCAAAAAAGAGGGATATATGTAAACATACAGCTGACTGACTTTGCTATACAACAGAAACTGACAAAGCATTGTAAAGCAACTATATCCAATAAAAATTAATAAGAAAACCAAATATAGTCACATTCTGAGGGGCTAGGACCTCAGCATATGAATTTGGAGTGGACACAATTCATCCTATAGCACCCTAGCGATGGCGTATGCTTTCTAAAGGGACTTAGATAGGACTCCAGAGTCAGTGGGTGGTTGGGGTGGAGACAACACATTGAGTTGAGTTTCCATCGTCTACTCCTGTTGTCAGTGAATGAACCATCTGACTCTCGGCTTCTCATTGTCTTATTCACACACCCTGCTCCCGCATTCTGGTTGTCCCGACTCATGGCCAGTTCCTCTGCTCTGCTGGCCTCATGGCATCGTTCCTGGGCGTGTAGAGAATGGCCTGACACCTTGTCTTTCAGATCCTCTATGATCAACCTAGCTGGGAAGAAGATATGTCAAGCTCTACTTTGAATGGAGAAGAGCCATGAGTTATGCATAAACTGCTAGGAATTAAACGCATCTCATATCAAAATGAGGCCTCCCTGGTGGCTCAGATGGTAAAGAATCTGCCTGCAGTGCAGGACACCCGGATACGATCCCTGGATCAGGAAGATCCCCTGGAGAAGAGAATGGCAGCCCACTCCAGTATTCTTGCCTGAAGAATCCCATGGACAGAGGAGCCTGGTGAGCTACAGTTCAGGGGGTCACAGAGAGTCGGACACAACTGAAGCAACTAACACTAATATCAAAATGCTTACCCCCTGCATTAGAAACTTACCTAATAGCATTTTTTCTTCTAACACCGACAAATAAGATTGTGAATTTCACCTTGAAAGAATTCAACTCTCACAGTGAGAACTCAAGAGCTTTGGTTTATAAGGCAAGTTCAGTGTTTAGAAAGAGGGGGAAAGCTGTTTGATTTTAGCTGACCATTGGGAAAATTAAAATAGTTCATCCAGATACAGTGTTAGAAATATAGTGCAGAAAATGGAGTATTTCCATATAAAAGCAACAGTGATATTACAGAAATATCATGAGTACTCCCAAGCACAGCAAGAACATTTTGAGTGCAGAAATGAATTTGTGATTGATATAAAGGATGAATAGAGAATGATCTATAGCATTTGTCTGAAACCTCATAAAGGTGCATCCAAGTGCTGGATTTCCCCAGTTTTGTTCATTGTGAATCACTATATGAAGAATGTGTGTCCAAGTTAAACATGAGGGTCTAGGAGTTATCTTAAATTAAACACAGCCGAGTCCTCGTGGATGCCTCTCCCTTGTGATCGTTCAGGTCTAATGTGTTGCGGCTGCATGTAGGTCCGCATCCGGGTCCTCCTTCCCTCATGCCTCTCCATTCATTGTGAATCACTATATGAAGAATGTGTGTCCAAGTTAAACATGAGGGTCTAGGAGTTATCTTAAATTAAACACAGCCGAGTCCTCGTGGATGCCTCTCCCTTGTGATCGTTCAGGTCTAATGTGTTGCGGCTGCATGTAGGTCCGCATCCGGGTCCTCCTTCCCTCATGCCTCTCCGTTGTCCACACCTTCTGGTTCTTCCCTCCAGTCCTGCATGGTGTTTTCGTCTCTCATTTTTTTTTTTTTTCTGTTTTTGCTGTTGTTGTCATTGTTCCTTCTATCCTGTTCTCACTTTCCGCCTCTTCATAAAGAAACTGAAAACAAAGCAAGGCAAAATATATTTTAAACATAAAGGATGGTGTGGAGGCCAGTATTAGAGATGACGCTCATGCTGCTGCTGCTGCTAAGTCGCTTCAGTCGTGTCAGACCCTGTGCAACCCCGTAGACGGCAGCCCACCAGGCTCCCCCGTCCCTGGGATTCTCCAGGCAAGAGCACTGGAGGGGGCCGCCATTGCCTTCTCCAATTAATTACCCGAATTGGCAGCAGGTGAGCCGCGGCCAGGAGCAGCTGCCACAATGGTTCTCAACAAGGGACACTCCTTCCTCTTAGCACAGAGGTCCCCAAACTCTGGGGTCTAATGCCTGATGACCTGAGGTGTAACTTATGTAATAGTAGCAGACGTGAAATGCACAATAAATGTAATGTATTTGAATCATCCCAGGACCTGCCTCCACCCTGGTCTGTGGAAAAATTGTCTTCCATAAAATTGGTCCCTGATGCAGAGTTTGGGACCGCTGTCTTAGAGGATTCTTGGAAATGTCTAAAGACATTTTGGTCATCACAATTTTGTGAGAGGGTCAGCTCCCCTCCCCCCCTCCCCCCCGCTGC
>SJYX01002100.1:56088-131090 GCA_006410675.1 Oreotragus oreotragus
TCACCCCCACCCCCCGCCCCAGAGTTCACATCTCTGTAAGCTATCTTAGCTGTCCAGGTATCAGAGTCCTGGCCTGGGGTGGTGATGTAGAAATGGAGGGAAGGGATACTCAGGAGGTAAAAAATCTACAGACCTGGGAGATGGAGTGATGCTGGGGGGAGAGAGGGAAATGTCATGGAGACCCCAGGTTACTGGCTTGTGGAAATAAATGGACAGAGTGCTATTACCTGAGATGGGGAGCGAGGGAAGAGGATCAAGAGGGGAGAGAAGCAAGCCCCCCGCTCCCAACTCCCTGCCAGGGTGTGTAGAGTGTGCGAGGCCAGTGCAGTGACTGAGTGCAGAGTCAGGGAGGCCAATGGACACATGAGTCTGGGGCCCGAGGACAAAGGGCAGGGCTGGAGATGTGGTCTGACAGGTCTCAGGGAGTCACAGTTCCAGAAGGTGATGGAGCCAGGAGCTGGGAGATCTGGTTTCTGAATTTCAGACAGCTCTCTAACTGGTTTTGACCTAGACATGACTTCTCTTAAGACTCCTGTTCCTCATTCATCAAATGAAACTACTGGAAGAGGTGCTCTGCAAAGTTTCTCCAATCTTAAATCCTTTCTTTCTGGTTTGCCACCTCTTCTCAAACTGTGACTCCCCAGGCTTTCTGCAGTCATTTTACAAGTAAACAAAACAGCTCTGAGTTCAGCTGAATTCACCTCCTCCAATGTGGGCATCATACTTCTGTTCATAGAAATTCTTGGGCAGCCACTGTTATTCCACAAGCATTTGTCAAGCGCCCGCTCTGTGCCAAGAACCATGCTAGGACCTGGGGTGTCTGTCTGAGTGCAGCCCACCCACAGAACTGCTTTGAGTGTGTAATAGGGGATTCAAAGCAACTGTGGCCACATAGGGATGGAAGAGCCGAGAATTCAAATAGGGGATGACTCAGTTCAGCAACAGCAGAAAGCTGCTACCCACCCTAGCAGCTTCCACCCTGGAGGGACGAAGAGAGGAAGCAGTCACCAGGATCAGGTCACACAGCACTGGCTGGGAGCACAGGGGACTCCCATCCACTGGCAGGTGGGAGCCAGAGACACAGTTGCTAGCAGAGACAGTGCCTGAGGTCAAGGATGAAGAAGAGACACGCTGACTTCTCTCCCCCAGCTCTGGCTCCCCCAGCACCTCTCTTTGGCTGACCCCAGCCAGAAGCTGCAGACCCAAGTGGGATTTGGGGTCAGTCCCGCTGTGATTTGAAGCATAGCAGAGGAGCCGGGAGTGGATCTGCTAGGAACAAGCCCACACTGCACACTGGGGACACAGCTGTGAATAACAGGCTGTCTCTGAGGCACTCCCAGTCCAAGAGGGGACAGATATATAAATCAGGTACAGGCTGACAAGGTAAGTGTCAGAGAGCAGAGAGGTAGTCCAAGGAGAGTGGGGTGATGGATTCTCAGGAAAGTTGAGTCCAGAAAAGCTGTCTGGACCAAGAGACTTTGGGGCTGAGTTTTGCTACGATGAACAGGAATTCCACAGGGAGCAAAAGCACAGGGGCATCTCGGGTGGAGGGAAGAGGGTGAGCAAGGTCCGGGGACATGCCTGTGGACTCTCCCCGCAGGAGCCGGGGAAGCCTTCTGACCCTGCAGGTAAGTAGCAGCCCTGATATCCACGCACCAAGCAGCCAAATGCAAGATGGCAGCATCTGAGGAGACTCGAGCTGGTCAAGGGAACTTACTCTCTATGCCGCGAGCCAGCGCCTTCTCCTCTCCAGGGGATTACTCTCTGGAATGCGAGCCTTTCTTCCTGACTGGGGTTTCTATCTCTCAAACCATTTCAGGGTTGTCCACCAAGAGCTCAGAATTCTCCCCATCTGCCTCTCCGCAGGAAACCTTTGCCTCTCCCCCAAACCTGTGGGGCACCTCTTACCACTTTATGTGACTTTGGACAAGTCTCTCGGCCCCTCCGAGCTCTGGTTTCCACTTCTGCAATTATGATCATGATGCCCGCCCAGCCTGCCTCCTGGGGCAGTGAGAGGGCACTTTGACAACTGTAAAGAACCCTGGAGATGCTGCCAGCCCAGGGCCCAGCGTCATGCAGACCTCCCGCCTCCTGGGGGGACCTGCCTGCTGAGGAGGGACCAGGCCCTGCTCTAACTGTAACAACTGAAAGGGAAGGCCCTCCATCACCCATCTCCTGGCCACAGGGCAGAGCACGTGGCCCAGGCCAGCCAATCAGAAGCTCCCCTCTCAACTTTGAGCCTTGAAGAGAATCACAAAGTTTACAACTAGTTTAGAATAGTTCAGAAGTTATGGAAAGTACCGCACCCTGACTGACAGCTCTTGAGGCCTGACCTGGGCTTCATTCTTAGCTGTGTTCTTGGCGACCTGCCTTTTTCAGTCCCTTTCTGTATTCTGGGCCTGTCCTCCAGCCTCTGTTTGATTCTGTAAGAACTCTCCCTTATCTAACTAGCAAACTCATTTTCTGCATCAGCTAGCCAGAGTCTATTTCTGTTGCTGGCAACTATGACAACCCTGCTAGGTATGGACCATGTGAAGATTCTCCTGTCAGTTGTAGGGGATTACAGTGCAATATGGGGTCAGATTTGCCAAGGTACCTCCATCCCTTCTTTTCCAAAATTTACGAAAGAAGGAAAGAAAGGGGAAAAAAAGGAAGGAAGGAAGAAATAGAGAGTAAGAAAGAGGGAAGGAAGTAAGGGAGGGAGGGAAAGGGAGGAAGGAAAGATGGAAAAGAAAGAATTGATATATTGGCTCTTTCTATATCAGAATGACCTTGTCCATATTTCTCCAGAAGTGGCCACATCTCTGTAATGGGTTCAAGTTCATCTTTAGCTCAGAGACACATTTGACTTTAGGAGTCTCAAAGGCAGAGACAGTGTCTTTGTTCATTCATCTAGCAAGCATTCCTGGAAGGTCCACAGTGTGCCAGGCTCTGGACTGGGGGCTGAGAACGCAGAGAAGCATATGACCTTTTCTGGCCCTCAGAGAAGCTACAGTCCAGTTGGAATGACAGCTACAGAAATAAATAGCTGGGAGGCATAAGACAATGCTATTCGAAGCCAGGACCAGGTTCAGCAGTGACAGAGGAGCCCCAAATAGGTTACAGTCCACCCTAACCAAGAAAACTGGGGAAGATTCCCAAGAGGCGAGACCACTTAAGCAGAGCCTTGTAAGATGAATGTGCTTGGCCAGATGAGGTTAGCAAGCGCGTCTGCGGTAGAGGGGCTGTGTGTGTGTGCCAAGTCATGGGGGCATCACATGGTTTGGAGACTTCAGGCAGGGGAGCAGTAGGGCTGGACCAAGATGTGCTGGGAGGAGTGAGAGAGGAGTCTCAGGAGAGGGGCACGGGCTGGACCATGGAGGGCCTGGTCTGCCACACCTGGGCCTGGGGGTCACTCAGCAAATGATGCTGGAGGTAGAGGGGGCTGGGCTTGGAGGCAAAGATGCCCTTTATGATGCCTGATGATACTAAAGAGTATGATGAGCTAAAGGATGGAGAGGAAGAGACTGCATGGCCCCACAGTGGCCCCGGGCTGGCATCTTGGAGGAACGGGCACCTCTGCTTTGCTGTCTCCGTAGCCTTAAAATGCCAAATACTCCGATGGCCCTCTGGCACTCTTGGTGAGAAAGAGCGGGAGGAAAGGAGCCAAGGGAATCCAAGTCTGCTCTTTTAAATCTGCCCTCTGTATTAAACCTCCTGGGACTGAACTGGCTTCCCCCTGGGGCCCCTAGCCCCAACTTAGGTGGTTTCCTCCCCTCCTTCCTTCCCCAAGAATGGAGGTGAGGCAGGGGTTGTAATGGGTCTTAGCCAAATTCTCTAAGTCTCCTCGGTTGTAAATGAGCCCCCAGCCTCCCCAAGGGCCTCCCAAGGATGCCATTCAGAGTGAAAGAGAAAAACACATGCTCAAGTGCTTTATAAACCGTGAAAACAAAACAACACTCACAAACAAGCCTCTCATCCCTGTGAGGGCCAATTATTATTTTTAACGGACATTAACGCCTCTCCTCTGGGCACCCTCTGCAACAGCCTCCTCTCCCACTTCCTGCCCACCCTCTTGATTCCCAGCCCTGAGCTGTGGCAGAGCCCCTTCGTTGCTTCCTGTCTGCACCCCGCCCGCTCCCCTCTCCCTGGGCAGCGCCTGCCACCATAAACCAAGCATGTGTGCTCCTGAGTTTAGTTTGTGGGCCCTTGGAGCCTGGCACAGCTGTGGTGGCTGGATGCTGCTTGTGAACGAGCAAAGCTGGAAGGNCCTGAGATGGGGAGCGAGGGAAGAGGATCAAGAGGGGAGAGAAGCAAGCCCCCTGCTCCCAACTCCCTGCCAGGGTGTGTAGAGTGTGCGAGGCCAGTGCAGTGACTGAGTGCAGAGTCAGGGAGGCCAATGGACACATGAGTCTGGGGCCCGAGGACAAAGGGCAGGGCTGGAGATGTGGTCTGACAGGTCTCAGGGAGTCACAGTTCCAGAAGGTGATGGAGCCAGGAGCTGGGAGATCTGGTTTCTGAATTTCAGACAGCTCTCTAACTGGTTTTGACCTAGACATGACTTCTCTTAAGACTCCTGTTCCTCATTCATCAAATGAAACTACTGGAAGAGGTGCTCTGCAAAGTTTCTCCAATCTTAAATCCTTTCTTTCTGGTTTGCCACCTCTTCTCAAACTGTGACTCCCCAGGCTTTCTGCAGTCATTTTACAAGTAAACAAAACAGCTCTGAGTTCAGCTGAATTCACCTCCTCCAATGTGGGCATCATACTTCTGTTCATAGAAATTCTTGGGCAGCCACTGTTATTCCACAAGCATTTGTCAAGCGCCCGCTCTGTGCCAAGAACCATGCTAGGACCTGGGGTGTCTGTCTGAGTGCAGCCCACCCACAGAACTGCTTTGAGTGTGTAATAGGGGATTCAAAGCAACTGTGGCCACATAGGGATGGAAGAGCCAAGAATTCAAATAGGGGATGACTCAGTTCAGCAACAGCAGAAAGCTGCTACCCACCCTAGCAGCTTCCACCCTGGAGGGACAAAGAGAGGAAGCAGTCACCAGGATCAGGTCACACAGCACTGGCTGGGAGCACAGGGGACTCCCATCCACTGGCAGGTGGGAGCCAGAGACACAGTTGCTAGCAGAGACAGTGCCTGAGGTCAAGGATGAAGAAGAGACACGCTGACTTCTCTCCCCCAGCTCTGGCTCCCCCAGCACCTCTCTTTGGCTGACCCCAGCCAGAAGCTGCAGACCCAAGTGGGATTTGGGGTCAGTCCCGCTGTGATTTGAAGCATAGCAGAGGAGCCGGGAGTGGATCTGCTAGGAACAAGCCCACACTGCACACTGGGGACACAGCTGTGAATAACAGGCTGTCTCTGAGGCACTCCCAGTCCAAGAGGGGACAGATATATAAATCAGGTACAGGCTGACAAGGTAAGTGTCAGAGAGCAGAGAGGTAGTCCAAGGAGAGTGGGGTGATGGATTCTCAGGAAAGTTGAGTCCAGAAAAGCTGTCTGGACCAAGAGACTTTGGGGCTGAGTTTTGCTACGATGAACAGGAATTCCACAGGGAGCAAAAGCACAGGGGCATCTCGGGTGGAGGGAAGAGGGTGAGCAAGGTCCGGGGACATGCCTGTGGACTCTCCCCGCAGGAGCCGGGGAAGCCTTCTGACCCTGCACGTAAGTAGCAGCCCTGATATCCACGCACCAAGCAGCCAAATGCAAGATGGCAGCATCTGAGGAGACTCGAGCTGGTCAAGGGAACTTACTCTCTATGCCGCGAGCCAGCGCCTTCTCCTCTCCAGGGGATTACTCTCTGGAATGCGAGCCTTTCTTCCTGACTGGGGTTTCTATCTCTCAAACCATTTCAGGGTTGTCCACCAAGAGCTCAGAATTCTCCCCATCTGCCTCTCCGCAGGAAACCTTTGCCTCTCCCCCAAACCTGTGGGGCACCTCTTACCACTTTATGTGACTTTGGACAAGTCTCTCGGCCCCTCCGAGCTCTGGTTTCCACTTCTGCAATTATGATCATGATGCCCGCCCAGCCTGCCTCCTGGGGCAGTGAGAGGGCACTTTGACAACTGTAAAGAACCCTGGAGATGCTGCCAGCCCAGGGCCCAGCGTCATGCAGACCTCCCGCCTCCTGGGGGGACCTGCCTGCTGAGGAGGGACCAGGCCCTGCTCTAACTGTAACAACTGAAAGGGAAGGCCCTCCATCACCCATCTCCTGGCCACAGGGCAGAGCACGTGGCCCAGGCCAGCCAATCAGAAGCTCCCCTCTCAACTTTGAGCCTTGAAGAGAATCACAAAGTTTACAACTAGTTTAGAATAGTTCAGAAGTTATGGAAAGTACCGCACCCTGACTGACAGCTCTTGAGGCCTGACCTGGGCTTCATTCTTAGCTGTGTTCTTGGCGACCTGCCTTTTTCAGTCCCTTTCTGTATTCTGGGCCTGTCCTCCAGCCTCTGTTTGATTCTATAAGAACTCTCCCTTATCTAACTAGCAAACTCATTTTCTGCATCAGCTAGCCAGAGTCTATTTCTGTTGCTGGCAACTATGACAACCCTGCTAGGTATGGACCATGTGAAGATTCTCCTGTCAGTTGTAGGGGATTACAGTGCAATATGGGGTCAGATTTGCCAAGGTACCTCCATCCCTTCTTTTCCAAAATTTACGAAAGAAGGAAAGAAAGGGGAAAAAAAGGAAGGAAGGAAGAAATAGAGAGTAAGAAAGAGGGAAGGAAGTAAGGGAGGGAGGGAAAGGGAGGAAGGAAAGATGGAAAAGAAAGAATTGATATATTGGCTCTTTCTATATCAGAATGACCTTGTCCATATTTCTCCAGAAGTGGCCACATCTCTGTAATGGGTTCAAGTTCATCTTTAGCTCAGAGACACATTTGACTTTAGGAGTCTCAAAGGCAGAGACAGTGTCTTTGTTCATTCATCTAGCAAGCATTCCTGGAAGGTCCACAGTGTGCCAGGCTCTGGACTGGGGGCTGAGAACGCAGAGAAGCATATGACCTTTTCTGGCCCTCAGAGAAGCTACAGTCCAGTTGGAATGACAGCTACAGAAATAAATAGCTGGGAGGCATAAGACAATGCTATTCGAAGCCAGGACCAGGTTCAGCAGTGACAGAGGAGCCCCAAATAGGTTACAGTCCACCCTAACCAAGAAAACTGGGGAAGATTCCCAAGAGGCGAGACCACTTAAGCAGAGCCTTGTAAGATGAATGTGCTTGGCCAGATGAGGTTAGCAAGCGCGTCTGCGGTAGAGGGGCTGTGTGTGTGTGCCAAGTCATGGGGGCATCACATGGTTTGGAGACTTCAGGCAGGGGAGCAGTAGGGCTGGACCAAGATGTGCTGGGAGGAGTGAGAGAGGAGTCTCAGGAGAGGGGCACGGGCTGGACCATGGAGGGCCTGGTCTGCCACACCTGGGCCTGGGGGTCACTCAGCAAATGATGCTGGAGGTAGAGGGGGCTGGGCTTGGAGGCAAAGATGCCCTTTATGATGCCTGATGATACTAAAGAGTATGATGAGCTAAAGGATGGAGAGGAAGAGACTGCATGGCCCCACAGTGGCCCCGGGCTGGCATCTTGGAGGAACGGGCACCTCTGCTTTGCTGTCTCCGTAGCCTTAAAATGCCAAATACTCCGATGGCCCTCTGGCACTCTTGGTGAGAAAGAGCGGGAGGAAAGGAGCCAAGGGAATCCAAGTCTGCTCTTTTAAATCTGCCCTCTGTATTAAACCTCCTGGGACTGAACTGGCTTCCCCCTGGGGCCCCTAGCCCCAACTTAGGTGGTTTCCTCCCCTCCTTCCTTCCCCAAGAATGGAGGTGAGGCAGGGGTTGTAATGGGTCTTAGCCAAATTCTCTAAGTCTCCTCGGTTGTAAATGAGCCCCCAGCCTCCCCAAGGGCCTCCCAAGGATGCCATTCAGAGTGAAAGAGAAAAACACATGCTCAAGTGCTTTATAAACCGTGAAAACAAAACAACACTCACAAACAAGCCTCTCATCCCTGTGAGGGCCAATTATTATTTTTAACGGACATTAACGCCTCTCCTCTGGGCACCCTCTGCAACAGCCTCCTCTCCCACTTCCTGCCCACCCTCTTGATTCCCAGCCCTGAGCTGTGGCAGAGCCCCTTCGTTGCTTCCTGTCTGCACCCCGCCCGCTCCCCTCTCCCTGGGCAGCGCCTGCCACCATAAACCAAGCATGTGTGCTCCTGAGTTTAGTTTGTGGGCCCTTGGAGCCTGGCACAGCTGTGGTGGCTGGATGCTGCTTGTGAACGAGCAAAGCTGGAAGGCGAATGGGGTTGGCTGGGGCCACCCATCTGCATAGCCGAGGCCCGTCCCTGGAGGGGTGGGTGTGGGTGGGGGGAATGTACCCTGAGGGCATGGCTTCCCTAGCCTCTCCATGGAAGCTTATCCCTCCCCCACGAGGCCTAATGAGCCAGGCTCCTCCCCTCGCATTCCTGCCCCGCTCCCTGCTCCTCTCTCCCATCATTTATTTATAAGGTATTCACAGCAAAATGAATGACAAAAAGTTAGGAGCTAATTAAAGCTGGCACAGATTGGCACATGGGGGCATGAATTATACATTGGTGCAGAATGGCAGTTGGTGGCAAGACCAGCACCATGTGACCTGGGCACTAGTAGGAAGTGGGCATGGGGTCCCCTGCTCTGCCAGGGTCCCCTGCCCTGCCTCCTGGAGCGGGGCCCCAAGCCCCTCTGTATTTCTCTAGGGGCAGCTGGAGCTGCAACCATGGGCAATTTCTCTTCCTACAGCCCAGCATGTCATGGCTGTGAGCGGCGTCAACACCACGATCAGAGGCTGGACTCAACCCACAGAAGCAGGTCCCTGGTTCTCCTGGCCTGTGCTTGCTGCAGCCTCCATGCAAAATGGGCAGGGCTGGGCTTCTGAAAGAGTGTGGTGGGGGGTGTGCAGCAAAGGCTTGAGACCAGCCAACTAACGTTGCTGGAAGACGCCTTTAAGACCAGGCAGTCCACACCTCAAGGTGCCTTCACAGATGGAAAACCTGAAGGGAGAAGGGCAAGCTTTCTACAAAGCTACACAGAGAGTAATAATAATAATACCATTAATTTAAAACAGATTTCGTGCCAGACACTGTTCCAAGTGCTTTGCATGGATTATCTCATTCAGTCCTTACGTGAAAAAGACACTCCAATGAACCAATCTGACAGATAAGGAAACTGAGGCGGCACAGAAATGAAAAGGCATGTTGGGAGCAAAGTCTGAATTAAATCCAAGCAGTCAGATCTCAAGCTCTGCCCATGTGTGGGCCCGGACAGTGGTTCTCAACCCTGGCTACACTTCAGAGGCTCCTGGAAGGAGGGCTAAGAGTGTAAAAATAGGATCAGAGATTTGGATTTGATTGGTCTGGCTGACAACTGCACATGGCATTTTTGAAGGCTCCCTGGGTGATTGTAATGTGCATAGGAAAACCACTAGTCTTGGGGGGAGGGGGATGGATATTGACCCCAAAAGTCACAGATGCAAGTCCTTGCTCTGCTGCTCCTGGCTGTGTGAAGCAGAGTGCATGGTTCGACCTTCTGGGGCCTCTGTCTCCTCCTCTGTAGAATGGAGTTAGTAATTGCTGGGCTCTGGAGCTGGGCTGTTTGAATTTAGTCTGAGTCCTGCCTTTTGCCTTGTGAAGCTCTCAGTCTGCTCATCTGTAAAATGGTGACAATACTGGTACAGTTGTTGTGAGGAGTGAACGAGCTGATAAGTATGAAATGGCGCCTGGAAGCCATGGTCGTTAGCTGTCCTGGGAATGGGGAACCTTGCCCCTCCTGGCCCACAGGGCTGGGGGCAGGATCTAAAGAGGACCTAGACAAGGCCGCGAGGCTGTGTGCACCGGTGGGCACAGCGAGAGGCTGTCAGTCAGCAGAGACCGGGTCTCCCGCTGCCTGTCCCAGACCCTGACTTTTCCTTGCACACTGGAGATGGGAATATATTATCAAGGCAGGTGCTTCAGACCACAGACAAGCTACCCCTCTCGATGTGGTGTGTCATCCTTCCAAGTAATGTTCTGTGGACAGGCGGAAATATATAGTTTGGGGCTGGGGGCAGGGGTGGGAAAGAGAAACATCAATCATAGAACACTTCTCTTCTTTTGAATTTTGAACCATCTGAATGGCTCAAATACAAAAATAAATATAAGGGGAAGCTTCAGGCAGAAGGAAAGTGGTCCCAGATGGGAGCTTGGATATTCAGGAAGGAAAGGGGATGATAGAAGGGGAAATACAGAGAAGTACAAATGAATCTTGGTTGTATAAAACAATACAACCAATGTTCAAAATACAGAGAGAAAATTAAAATACATGACACAACAGCACAGGGAGGGGGTAGACAGAATGAGAATGTTCTACAGCCCTTGCATTGTCCGGGAAATGGGTTAAAATGTGACGTGTGGGAAACATTAATACATCAAGGATGCCTGCTTTGGCTCTTGGCTAACCCTAAAAGAATCATAAATGGATGCATAGAATCAGCCAATAGAGGGGAAAATTGAATAATAAGGTTGCATGTGTGTGTGTATAATTTTAAGAATTATTTGTTGTTTATAAACAGAGTCATACTTCACATATTGTTCTATAACTTGATTTTTTGCTCTTAAAAGATATCCTGGAGCTCTTTCCACATGGGTACACAGAGGGGCTGCCTGCCTCTTGTTAATCTGCCAGTGTGCATTCCATAGAAGGATGGTGACAGAGCTTGGGGCCCTGTGTGCCGCCCACAAAGCCCATTCTGGCTGCAGACCTGGAACCAAGGATTGCAATACCCCTGGGCCCATCTACAGCCTGGACTGGGGGGCGAGCAGCAATGAGCAAGAGCTGCTGTCTCCAGGCTCTGAGCCCCACTCCAGCCCCATCAGTCACATAGCACAAAACCCAGTGTCCAGTAAAGACAGGCACGCACTCTTGGCCCCACATCCCACCTCTGGGCCCTATTGCAGTCAAACTCCCCCAGAAAAGAGCTTGTTCCCATTTTCAAGACTCCTGATGTGAAGAATTAAGAGGAAGCCTCAGAGTGGTGTTCAAAGCCCCCAAACCTAAGAAATTAGGCCCGATATATCTTTGGGCTTCATCCCAACCTCTCTTCCCCACAAAGCCTCTATCTCAGCTGGCAAAATACACAGATACACAGAGATGGGTACAGAGACGTTTAGTGCAGTGCTCTTTATAATGGAGGGAGGTGGGGAGGGGGCTACATGACCCCTCACCAGGGGACTGGTTCAGCCGACTGTGCCTTGACTCATCTGTCCTATGGGCCACTCTGCTCTTCAGACTTCCCCATCCTCGGTCCTCTCTCCTGCCCCTGCCCACTGCCCTCCTTGCTCTCTGCTGAAGCCCATTTTCCAAGCCCCATCATCTCCTGGAAGTCTTCCTTTCCCACCCTGCAGACCCCCAGGTCCTCCTCTGACCTCAGGGTCCTCACTCTCTGGACAATTCCTACAGGGAATCTTCAGTGATGGTTTTGTTGTATGTCTGTCTGTCTTGTTTCCAATCAAATCATAAGCTCCCAGAAAGCAGGGACCAAGGTGTGTCCAGAGGAGCTCTAGATAGACGTCAGATGGCCCATGATTTAGCCCTGTGTCTGCTTTTTTCTCCCTGAATGACTTTGAACAAGGTATTTCTCCCCATGAGCCTGTGTCTCGGGGCTCTGCCTTATGTAACCATGAGGAGTGAATTCAAGGTCCTCCTAGGATCCCTCCTGCTCTGAGAGTCTAAAGTTATTTTGTGCTTTTCTGTACCTTCCTAAAAGGTAATAAAAACTAAAATTTTACATCTTAAGAGGGTTGCACCCACAGTCTTCCTTAATCCTCACAATGATTCTATGAGAACGGCACTCTCATTGTCCCCATTTCACTGATGAAAAAACTGAGGCACAGGAAGGCTGTATCAGTGAAGTTAAACTGGGTTATGGTCAGTACAAACAAACTCTGCAGTCTCCGTGGCAATGAAAGTTTACTTCTCGCTCACACACAGTGCAAGGCTAGGGGTGGGGCTCTCCTCCGAGGGCAATTTGGGGGCTCAGAGCACTTCCATCTCAGAGCTATACTCTTACCGATGACCCTGTGGTGTATTGCAACACAAACCCATAACCCTGTGGTCCCACACAGGCCACAGTGACAGGGCAAGACAGGGATAGAGGACGTCCACTTAGGCTCTCGACCACCTTTCCCAGAGCAGCACTCACATCACTCCTGCTCCCATCTCTCTGGCCAAAACTAGTCAGTCACATGGTTCCAACCTAACTGCCAGGAGGCTGGGATGTGTAGTGGGTAAGCGCCAAGAATCTGCAGCAGTGAAGCGATGGAACTTGACCAAGGCCACTCAAGGCGCCCTAAAGAGAAGGATTTGAACCTAGACAGCAAGACTCCAGAGCCTTCTGCTTCATCACTATTCTGCATCACCTCCAAAGAGGTACTAGGTCCGCAAGAGCTGGGTAAGAGGCTGATGGTGATGGATAAGGTGTGGAATGATGGTCCAAGCAGAGAAAGGTGAAGAAGAAATAGCAGCCAGGCAAAGGTAACAACAGGCAGCCACCGACTAGGGGACAGTCCCGCCCTAACAGTTTCCCTCCACTGAGCGCGCGCCAGGGACTAGGCGGTTTACAACATGTTCCATCCGGTCCCCTCAACATCCTGGCGAAAGAAACCTCACTTCCGTTCTACAGACGAGGAAAGTGAGGCTCAAGGAGACTGGGCAAACTCCCCGAGGTCGAGCAGAGGGGCAGCAGAGGGGCAGCATCTGGGTGACCTACTAGACCCTCTGAAGGTTCTCACCCATGGAGCTGCAGAGGGCTTCTAAGGGAAGACCAAGTTGAACAATGAGCTCCCAGTGTGGGCCCTGACAACCCTTCGCTGCCAAAGCCAGGGCAGAAGAAGCCTGGAGGAGGGAAAGGGGAGCTGTTACCCAGGGTGTACTGAAAACTCTGGGGACAGAGCAGCCCCCAGGGGACAGACCAATTCCCAAGGCCCGGGCTGCCCAGGGGAGTCCAGATCTGCGGTACGGGCGCCACCTAGAGGCCAAGTGCGGCGCAGCACTTCTCACCCTATGGGATCCCACCCGCCATCCGGAAATGGAGGGAACGGGGGCTTTCCTTTTAGAGAGACCAGAGCCAAAAATGCGGGGGCTTGGTGTCTACCCTTCACCATCTGCTCCACACATGCCCCATCCCCAGCTCTCCTGTCCCAGCCATCCTGGGTCTCTCTCTAGACTTGTTTTTATTAAAAATACTAATTGATGGGCCAGGCACTCTTACAGGCTCACTTTGGGACTGACAGTCTAGATTCTTGGGTTCAGTATTTACTCAGTGACTAGCTGGCTGTGTGACTCTGGGTAAGTCACTGCCCCTTTCTGAGCCTCAGCTACTTTCCTTGTAAAATGCAGGTTACATCTAGAGGTAACATAGGGGGCCTAGAGTTTGAATTCCAGCTCTGCCACTTTCTTGCTGTGTGGCCCTTTGGGCAAGTTAATTAACTTCCATGTGTCCAATTAAGTCATCTGTAAAATGGGTGGATAATGCTTATTCAAAGAGCTTTATTATCAAGGTTAAATGATTACTTATATACGTAATAAAGTTTATAATATACCAGGTTCCGAGTCTTGCTCCCTTTCCTTAACTACCTCAAGTTTCAAAGCTGAGGTTAAAAGTCCAGGACTTTCCTACCTTTACCCCTAAGAAAGGTGAAGATTAGCCCCTGGATGTCCACACTCCAAACGTGGACCCTGCCAGTGAGACCGGAGACTGTCCAGGAGCCTTGGTTCCTGCAGAGTTTTTTACTCCAGCCAGTAACATGAGGAGGCTTCCCATCTCCTCCTTGAGTCACCTCCAGCTTCAGAGTGAAACTTACCTCTTCACTGCTGTCCTGGTGAATGGCATCTGTCCCTGGAGTTGCACAGCGTGTAACCTTTGTGGCTGTTCATGGCAGCCCTGAAGTTGAAACTGTCAGTAATTAAAAACAAGTGCACTTGGATGTCAACTACAGCTCAATTAAAAGAAAAAAAAAAGAGAGAGAGAGGAAAAAACTTATCTAAAAAAACAAATGCACTGGGATACAGCCCCATACCAGGCACAGCAGGAGCAGAGCGGGCAGAGTCTCTACAGCTTTGGAAAATCTCAGAAAGATTTGTAACTCCACCCACGACACAGGCCGGATTCTTCACGAGCCCAATGCTCCACTCACTCTTCCTGGCAGAGCCGAATTGGCATGAGATTAGCTACAGCTGTTAACACTTACAGACCACTGTTGATCTCCCTGAGCCTCAGTTTCTTCAGCTGTAACATGTGGGTCTAAACTTTGGCCTGCTTACCTTCTCTGGTTGTGCGATAAAGATCTTGAGTCTTCTATAAACTATCCAGTCATGTTCAGATGTATTAATCTCATCTACACCTCAGCAAATTCATTCACTTATTCGTGACTGAGAGCTCAGCAAGGCAAAGGGCTGGGGATATGATGGTGAGTGCAATAGGCATCCTCCTCCGACACACCTTAGGGAACAGAGGAGCAAAGATATAATCGGCAGCTTCCCAAGGGCACCCCTGCCTCCTTCTCCTTCCCCTGTCTCTGCCTCCTTCTGGGAAGAGCAGGAACCACCAGGACTTCCTTAGCACTTACTAGGTGCCCAGCACTCTGCTCAGTGCCTCACTGACATATCACAGCTTTTATTCCATTTAGCAGACTTTGAAAGGGTAGCACCGCTCACCCCATTTTAAGGATGAGAAAACTGAGGCTCAGAAAATGTTTCCTTTAAGCAGAAAAGCCAGATTGAAATCCAGACCTGTTTGGCTCTTCAGTGAGAGTTATCCCCTGAAATTACAATGAGAAACAATCACCATTCCTGAGTGCTTCTGATGTGTCAGGGGACAGGCACTTGATGTACTTCATTTTACTTAATCTCCAGCCGATAATGCCAGTTAGGCCCACTCACCCAGTTTTACAGATGAGGAAACTGAGGATCCAGGAGGGTAACAGAAGCCCTGTGCTTCCCCTGCCATCCTGGCTGACGCCGTGGGAATTGGACAGATTACGGTGATCAGCTAACGCCTGAGTGGCTCTGAAGATGCAAAGCCGGTATTGAAAGCCTAAGATGATGGTTAAGTAAGAAGGTGGAATTAGCTCCAGTAGGAGGAGAAGACTAGTGGCTCGCTGCCCGATTACGCTGAAGGCGGGTTGGGAGGGAAAGAAACTGAGAGGTTTACTGTGTCGCTCACGTCAGAGAGCGTGTGTAACTGCTGACCTCCAAGGCAGCGGATCACACGGCCACACCGATCACACCGCAGTGCTGAAGGGATGGAGCAGCATCCGAAGAAAGAGGCTGGGTCCCCAGCCTCTCTTGCCTTTCTCCCTTTCATCCATCCATCCATCCATCCATCCGTGAAACAAATACTAAGACTGTGCTAGCTCTCAGGCACTATGGACACAGCCAGGAACAGGGCTCTCGTGAAGCCCTCAGCCTGGCGACAGGCATTTAACAATAATCACAGAGCAAGGAATTATTTCTCATTTTTAAGTGTAATAATGGCACTGTGGTTATATTTCATAAAAGAGCCCTAATCATTCAGAGACACACACCAAAATATTTACAGATGAAATGATGTGATGCCTCAGATTAGTACAGGAAGGGATAGTGAGTGCAGGTAGAGGTGAAAAAAGACTGACCCTGAGTTGGCAATTGTTGAAGCTGGGTGATGGGTACATGAGGGCAATGTACTACTCTGTTCTCTTCTGTAATTGTTCTCAAATTTCCATTTTAAAAAAATTAAAAAAAAAAGGCAAGTAAGTAATTACAATTCTTGATAACTGCCACAAAGGAAAAACAAATATGTGGTGGGAAGTTATTATAGAGAGGCCTGATTTCAACTGGAGATCGGGAGGCATTTTTTGGCAGGGAGAGGCAATGGGACATCCTTAAGCTAGCGATTGCTCAAGTGAGTCTGTCTCTTCCCACCCTGAAGGAAGGGCTGGCGGTGTCCTGGGCAGAGCTCTCCCTTTTGGGCATCAGGAACTCTTGCCTGGAAAATTCCATGGATGGAGGAGCCTGGTGGGCTGCAGTTCATGGGGTTGCAAAGAGTCGGACACGACTGAGCTACTTCACTTTCACTTTTCACTTTCACGTATTGGAGAAGGCAATGGCAACCCACTCCAGTGTTCTTGCCTGGAGAATCCTGGGGACAGGGGAGCCTGGTGGGCTGCCGTCTATGGGGTCGCACAGAGTCAGACATGACTGAAGTGACTTAGCAGCAGCAGCCTTCTGGCAGACCGAGGGGCTGGGAGGACCCAAGACCATGCCCCAGGCCCCTCGTCATTGTGACAGAGGGAACAGGAGACCCCAGGTGCAGACTGCACCCTTTGTGGTTCATGACTGTGTCGTGTGCATACATTGCTATCTCCCATGAGCATCATTAGAAAAACCTTGAGGAAGAGGAGGTGCACTGTCCACTTTACAGATGAGAAAAACAAGGCTCTGAGGAGTTTTTTTTTGTTTTTTTTTTAAGTCCTGCTCAAAGTCAACAGCAGAGCTGAAGATTGAGGCTTGTGCTCTTGTCTGTTTCCTCCACTCACCCCAAACTGTTAACACAGCCATCGTTCCTGGATCACAGGTAGGAGACTAGGGAGAAACTGTTAACAAGAAAGACAGCTGGGCCCTCAAGCCCCAGGAGCTGTGAGCCCAGAGAGGGCAAGGGCCTCCCTAGGGAGCACATAAGTCTAGAGGGCAGGTGCCAAGGCAGAGAGAGCTGGAGTTTCCTGGAAACATGCAAAACCAAGACTAGGGCCTCTAACATCAGAGGAAGCAGAGTTCAGGGGTCAGCACTCACCCCTGCTCACCCCACCCCCAAGTAGCTCTCTCAGCTGCAGAGCTGGCCAGATTTCAACATCTGTGACACAAGAGGCTGAAGTTCTGGATTCAGGGCACATGCTTGGGCACAGAAGTAGCCTGGAGGGCGGGCACAGGGGCCAGCCTTGGACCCAAGGGAACTCAGCACTGGAGTGAGGGCGCCTCTCCAGCTGCGTCCTCTGTGAGGCCAGTGCACTCACCGTTTCAGCATCCCTCAGTGAGTGCTCCGCCTGTGTCCAAAGGGAATAGGACAACACCGAATTCCTGCCTGCCCAGAGGAAAGCAGCAATGACAGACGGACATAACGTAGGCTGGCCCTCTGCCCTTGCATGTAAGGAGTCTACCCTTGGGACTCAAGCAGTCTTGGGTTCAAATCTTTGAGTTCAAAGCCACTTAGTAACCCTCCAACCCCAATGGGGGTTGGGAATGAAACAATGAAAACAAAGCCTTTAGCAGAACATTCAGCCTCCATTCAGCGGGTGCCAGTCATCACCCTCCCCCTCACTGTGCAGTGACACCTCCTCCTGCTCTCACCTGCTCTGTGT
This sequence comes from Oreotragus oreotragus, assembly GCA_006410675.1. Lineage (NCBI taxonomy): Eukaryota > Metazoa > Chordata > Mammalia > Artiodactyla > Bovidae > Oreotragus > Oreotragus oreotragus. The sequence goes on from SJYX01002100.1 coordinate 73,468, forward strand.
TCCCCAAGAAGCAGCCTGAGACAAGGGCTCAAGTGCAGGGAGTTTATTGGAGATGATCCTAGGAAGCCCCAGTTGAAGACTGAGAAAGTGAGACAAGTAAAGGAGGGAGACAAAAAAAAAAAAGGTGTGTTACTGAGCATGTTAGCAATGTAGAAACGGGAGCTGCAGGCCACGGCGAACTGTGGGAAGCACTGTGGCATAACAGCGGTTCTCACACGGAAGTGTGTGTGCATCAGTCTCTCCAGGGGTCTTGTTAAAATACCAGTTGCTGGACCCCACCACCCAGTTTCAAGTTCAGTAGGTTTAGGGTGAAATCTGAGAGTGTGCCTTTCTAACAGGTTCCCAAGTGCTGAAGAACCACACCCTAAGAGTCACTGGTATAAAAGGTGTCTTGTGTGATCCTTCTTGACTGCCCAAGGTTGGCATCTCTGGGTCTCTCAGTGTTTGAAGCCTGATGATCCAACCAAGTGTGTTAACTCTCTGACTCTTCAGCTTGCTCACTGGGCAGGCCAAGCTTGCTGTCACAGCCAGAAAGGCCCTCCTAAAGGCAGTGCTAGGGCCCAGCCAGGAGAGGGCCTGTAGCTGGGATGCAGGGTGGTCAAGAGGAGGGAAGCGAAGCCTGCAAAGCAATTTGATGTCTGACTCAAGGACTTCAGTGGGAGCTAAGGGCCAAGGATGCCTTTGGGTAGGGCCCTAGCAACGTGTTCACATGGTCAGATAGGTTTGTAAAATTAGCAAAAGTGTTTTGTAATTTTTTTTTTCCATTCTAAACAAGTTTTCTTTTTTGCCCCTAATTTTATGTTGCAATTTGTTTTTTCCTAAAGAAGGCCCCCAAATTGTCTACCCTTCAGGCCTCATAAAGCCTGGATTGGTGCCTGCAGGTATGAACTCAGACTTCTTTTCCTGAACTGAAATGGCAGTCCACTGCTTGACTCAGTAAGAACACAGACCACACGGGTTCAAGACCACCCAGGTTCAAATTCCTGGGTAGCTTTGCTACTCTCTAGCTGAGTTACTTCAGTCAAGGTGCCTACTCTGTGGAAACCCCCGGTTACTCATTTACAAACTGAGGCCAGCAACCATGCAAAATCAAAGAAGATCAAATGAAATAATCCCCGTCAAGAGGAGGCCCACGGTAGGTGCTCAATAAACATGAATATATTACTTCTCATGGTTTATTCTTGTCATTTTTCTCAGCAATCTCTTTCCTTAAAGCCCAGGTAGGAGTAAAGGAAATGGGGACTGGAAAAGCAACCTCCTCCGGGACTGGCAGGTCGCCTACCTCTCTGGCTTGCACACCTGTTCGCCCTGCCTTACTGGCCTCTTTTGGGCGCCCGCCCCGTTGCCGAGCAACTACTGCCCGCCCCCGCGCGGGGATTGGCTGCATGGCCTGGCTCCCGGCATGCCCCGCGGCTCCCGGAAGTCGCATTTGGGAACCCCCTGTCCAGAAGGCAGGTATGGGATCAGTTCCCAGATCAGTTGAGCGCGGCCGGCTGCTCATCGCTACCTGTCATTAGGCTGGACGGTCTCGCAGAGCTGAGGATCCGCCGTATCCCGCCTGGGAGGTCACTGCAGTGCGAGTCTCCGGTCAGTTCGATCCCAAGGAGAACGTAGCTGGGGCCTGGAGGCAGCTTGGAACACCAGCCAGTCTGCCTGGGTCCCTGTCCAGGAGCCCCTGTCGCGCCACCTCAGCCCTGGTCCCCGAAGCCCAGAGGCCCAGCCACTCCTGGACCTATCCCACCAATTTAGCCATCCTGGTTCAGCTCTGTGACCTTGGGTAGAATGACTTATCAGCTTAGCCTTCCCAGTGCTGTTATCAATATTGATTGATGATGAGTGACGTCATTGTTGATTGCTTACTTTCTACGCTTGATAAGTTTATGATTATAGAAGCATTCTGATCCTGAGAAATAAATATATTGGCTACCCACTCCAGTATTCTGGCTTGGAGAATTCCATGGACTGTATGACCCATGGGGTCGCAAAGAGTCGGACAAGACTGAACGACTTTCACTTTCACATAGAAGCATTCTGATGCTGAGAAATAAATATTTTATTATGTTTATTTTAGAGAGATGAGGAAATTGAGGCTCAGAATGGGATTTAATTTGCCCGACCAAAGTCAAAGTCAGAACCAGAGAGGCCAGTTTTCCAACGCCATGTAGTGCAACTCCAAAGGCCAAAATTTTAACTTAGAGGCTTCTTGTGAGGATGAATGAGAGGATGCCAGAAGTTAGCCAAGTGCCAGACACCCACCAAGTGCTCAGGCAAGGTTAGTGGGCAAATCATCACAGCTGTGGTAACAAGGAATAGTTCTATCAGCATTAAAGGGTGACTTTGGCCAGAACTTTGTCCGAGACATATTGCTTTGTCTACTTAGAACAGGGGTGGTCTGGGAGACATAGCTGCCCCCCTCCAGAGTTTCAGGTCCTTAAAAGTGTTGAAGCTGCTATGTCTTCTACTTCCTCCTTAAACTTCTCTCCACTTCTATTTTTACCTCATTCCTCTCCTCCCTACCAGTCACTGCTAGCTTCAGTGATGAACCCCTTTGTCTCTGAAAACGGCCCAGTTTGTGCCCTGAGTTTAAGTGGGATAATCAGTAACTTCAAAAGTTCTCACTTTTATTGGCTAAACTGGACGTAGTGAAAACACCAGCCCTGAAACAAGTTAATAAGAGCCTGAACTTAGAAGGGGGGACGTCACTTAGCCTGTGACATTCAAGCAGAAAACAGACTATGGTTTTCAGGGAAGAGAAATATCTGTCCTTCCTAAATGTTAGAGATATTTACCCATCCTGGCTTCTGGGGACTCCTGTCTGGGTATCAGTTTCCCTGCCTCTAAATAGTAAGATTGAATGATATTAGCCATATCCAAATACTGTCTGTATCTTTTAAATTTGATATGCATTAAATCAGATGGTTTACTTAAATTTACTATGAAGACAAACTGTATATCATTACTGGAAAACCAGTGTCACTTGTCATAAGTAGAAGATAAGCTATAAAAAGAAATAAAAACAAAAACAAACCATTGTTCTCAATTTAGTGGGCAAGATCATGAATTGAGGTCTGATGTCATTTTGTTAAAAGTGGAGAAGAGCAAGTTTTTAGCAAGGTGTTGAAGACACTCACGAATTAAACCAAAAGTTCCTCCAATGGGTAATTAGGATCAAAAGAACTGAAAAGAGAAGAACTTCCACATGCTGAGATTCTGTGTTGTTTAATGCTCTGCTGGATGGCATGTGAATTCACCCAGCACAATACCAACAGTTCACTCTCAACACTTGGGAAAAACAGTGGCCAGACAGTCCTTGGAGTTGTCTAATAGCAAGAATTTGGTCTGATTCTTTTAAGGTCTGTGGGGCAGGTGGGGAGCAGGAGATACCTCCTAGTGGGTCCACTATAAGTCTTTTCTCCCCATGTCCTTCCTCCTCTACATATAAACATCTCAGGCACAGGTGAGATGAACAGAACTTGATGTGCACAAAAAGCTGTTTGACCACTGTCTGCATCTTCCCAGGATCTCAGAAGGTAAGGGAAAGGAGCAGCTCTTCCTGTGTTACTGTCTGGGCAGGGGAGACTTAACTCAGAGGCAAGCAATCCTACCTCCGGATCAGAGTCTGCATTGTGAAAGGGTGTCTGAATAGGAAAGGAGTCCCTGGGAAAGGGTTTTATATGGAGCAAAATGTGGATCACGACACCAGCAACACCAGGCCATGGAAGAGGTAGGGGAACCTGATGGGGCGTGAAGTTGAGATCTGCTTCCTCTCACCAGCCAGATCTTCCCCTGCTTCTGCCACTGAGGACCTGCATCCTTCCAAAATAGAGATGGGGGAGGACGAGGCAGCACCATCCTTCTATAGTTGCTCTTTGTACAAAATTCTAGGCTTCTTGGGCCTCCCCCACACCCCAGGATGGAGCCCATGACTTATTTTTAGCATTATTTAGTCCCCATCATTTAAACCCCATGGTGGCAGCAGCATGGAGCTCTATCTTCATACTCCAAAGTAGTACAGACACCCACTGTCTGGATACTGCTTAGGAGACCCTGCCCATAGTCTGCCCTGTGTGTCTCTAAGGGGTGAGAGATGGTTTAAAGAAGAGAAGAAAGAGGGCCCCTGGAATCTCAATGAATTTTCACTAGTCCTGGCTACATTTCCAAGTAAGGCACAGCTTTGAATATTGAGGAAGACAGAGAAAAGGAAATAGGACAGACTCAAAGAGGAAAATAAGAGGTTGACCTGACTCAAAGAAAGTGGAATTCAAACTTCTAGTAATAAAAAGGAACATCTGTGGGCCCCCGGGCAAGACTACAAATGGAGGCTCATACATCGTGTATCTCAATATGTCAGTTATAATCAAGTGGCAATGTATTCTCCCACCTACCTTGACACATACACCTTTATGGAGTCTGGGATGCCATAGAGGTTGGCAGGTTGGAACCTGGGATTCCCTGGAATGTGGTGGACCAGTCCCACACCTGGAGAGGTCTTCTATGCACAGCTGTGGATACCCCGACTCATGTCCCAACTCAGCACCACTTGCACACAGCCAGCCTGTGAGTCTAGAAGGTCCTCAAGCAGTCTGCCCTTGAGGGATGGACTGCGTAAAGAGCCTGCCCAGGCTGCACTTTGAGCCTGTTTAGGCAAGAGATCCTGGGTGCCCAGAGGATGGTCCAGAGGGGGAAGAGGTGTCACCTCTCTGCTGTCAGGTCCCCTTGGATCTGCAGCTACCTTGCCCCATGGGATGGGGTACAAATGAACCTACAGTAGTTTTAGAATAATAATGAGAGCAAATAATTATGTATACCTTTTGCAATTTATAGGGCACTCTGGCCTGATCAGGATTTTAAGATATGCAAGATTAATATCCCCATTTTGCAGGTAAGCACACTAAGGCTCGGAGAGGTTAGTGACTTGCTCAAAGTCCCCTGAATGTGAGGTCAGCACCCTGGCTCTCTATTTCAAGAATTGAGCTGGCTAGTCCTTACCCATCAGGGCAGAGCCTGAGGTTCTGGAGCAGCAAAAAGCAAGGAGAGGGAAATTTCCTGATATCCTCACAACAGGCTGGCACAATTTGGCAGATGATCCTCCACATCCCCCTTCACGGAACTGTGTGAGCAGAAGGTGAGCCAGGGACAACTTCTGAAAGGCAACTCTAATATAGGAAGGCCAGCTTTCTGCATTCGGAGCTCATAAGATGTTATTAGAAAATGCAGTCAGTTCAGTTTCTGTTTCAAAAAGGACTGCTGTTTGGTAATGGCTCATTTCCCTTTTTGAGTCTCAGCAAAATGAGAAACAGTTAACACCACCTCAGCAGCTAATGAGCACCCGAGAACAGGTAGGAAGTGTCACCCCATCCCTGGCAGGAGGTGGCCCAGCACCCCCACCCCACCGCTCCCCAGGGTGCCCCAGAGGGAGTGAGACCACAGCTCCTTCCAAACTGCCAATTGTGAACGGTGGGCTGGGCCCTCAGGCCCTACCTGTTCTCACTCCCTCCTTCCTGAATATTGATGCTGAAGGGAGCAGGTGGGAAAGATGCAGCCATGAGTAAAGCCACGGGGTGCAACCTTGGGGGTTGGTGGAGAAGATGAAAGTGTTCAGTCACTCAGTCGTGTCCAACTCTTTGCAAACCCATGGATGGTAGCTCACCAGGTTCCTCTGACCATGGAATTCTCCAGGCAAGAATACAGCAGTGGGTTGCCATTCCCTTCTCCAGGGGATCTTCCCAACACAGGAATCGAACCCCAGTCCCAAGCATTGCAGGTGAATTCTTTACCTTCTGAACCACAGATGAGCTTGGCACTTAAATGCAGTCTCTGCCCCAGATCTGTGATCGTTTTAAGGAATGATGTAGAGTGTCCACAGTGTACTCGCTTCTTGAAAGACTTTTCAGTCCTGAGCCTTCACTTGACTGGAACTGGAGCAGACGGAGCCCTTGCCTTCTCCTTGTTCAGGGCACATGTGAGCTCCTGACAGCCCCTCATCCATCTTTGGTGGTCCAGCACCTTGGTCCTCCAAGTGGGACTCCCTGACCAGCAGCATCAGCACCACGTGGGAACTTGTTAAAAACTGCGCATGCTCGTGTCCCACCCCAGAATCCCTGCGGGAGGGCACAGAGGTCTGCTCTTCGTCAAGCGCTCCTGTGACTGTGATGCGAAGCGCTGCTGTCATAATCGTTAGGAGCTGGAGTCCCGGAGTCAGACAGACCTGGCTTTGAATCACAGCTCTGCCACTTAGCAGCTATGTCTAAATCTTAGTTTTGGCCCCAGTAAAATCGGGATAATAATACTTCCTTATAGTGTGATTGAATGGATTAAGATTATGTGGTAACATGCTTGGCTCATAATGCTTGATAAATGGCAGCTCTTCTATTTCTCTGGAAATCAGACTAGACAGGGGGACCTCAAGGAGGCCATTGTGAAGATGTTTGCAGGTCAGGATGTCAGGCAAGCCCATTTGGTATATAGCTTCTGACTCAGACCTAAAGCCACTTCCAGCCTTCTGTGTCCTGTGACTGAAACTGTTGGCAGATCCGGTTTATTCCCCAGCTTCTCTGAAGGGAACCCTCCCACCTCCGAGGGCATTGTCCTAACTTCCTCTCTGCAGGGATCTCAAGGGCTGGCCGGTGGGACCTGCCGCATCTGTAGGCAGAGGCTCTGTCCCTGAGTTACCGCCGCCGCCGCCAAGTCGCTTCAGTCGTGTCCGACTCTGTGCGACCCCACAGATAGCAGCCCATTAGGCTCCGCCATCCCTGGGATTCTCCAGGAAAGAACACTGGAGTGGGTTGCCATTTCCTTCTCCAGTACATGAAAGTGTAAAGTGAAAGTGAAGTCGCTCAGTCGTGTCCGACTCAGCGACCCCATGGACTGCAGCCTACCAGGCTCCTCCGTCCATGGGAGTTTCCAGGCAAGAGTACTGGAGTCGGATGCCATTGCCTTCTCCACCCTGAGTTACAGTCTCCACCATTTCCTCCTCATCAGAAGAGAGGTGAGGATCACCCCTGACTTGCCAACTTCACAGGGCGATGGGCAGAATTAACAGTTTTAATACAGATGAAGAGCTTTGTGTGGATTAATCTTCACAACAACCACATGAGGATAGGTAGTCTGTCAACTCAACCTCTTTTGCAGATAAGAAAACAGAGAGGTTAAGAGAGATAGAGTCATGATTCAGAATCAGGCAGCCTGGCTCCAGAGTCCCACCCTTCAGCACTGTGCCCATCTAGGGACAATATGTTGGGACAGGTCATTGTAGCCTGGTCACAGGGCCTCTGAAGGCTTACAACGGCCCCTTTGACAATCTGATGGAAGCTATGGCCCCTTGGTCCATGGGAAGCATCCCGACTTCTGACTATGATCTCAGGGTTCCATGAGCCTCTCATTCCATCCGGGGACCCCCAGTCGAGACCGGTGTAAGAGTCTCAGAAGGAAGTAAGAAGGGCTTATAAGATCAGGGGTGTCAGGCATTATGCCCTCGCTGAGCTCCAGGGAGCAGGACCGGGGCCAGAGCAGCCGAGAGGGAGGCTGTTGGGTGAGACTGCTGGGGACGAGGCCCCATGTCTTCTGTCTGGAGTGAGCTGTGTGGGAGGCACGCTGGACACATGGCTGTTTCCAGGAGAAGAGCAGGACTGAGGCACCTCAGTCTCCCTGGGGCTCCAGGACTCAGTCTGGAAGAATCTTCAGGGTGGCACAGGCCTGGGATCTAGAGCACCCCAAGTACTGCCCTGCCAAGAGGCAGAGGGCAGCCTCGGTGACCGCAGGGCCCCTCCCAACTCTGGGCGTGTGTTTAGTCAGGGACAAGCGGTATGGTCATCCCAGAATGTTACACTTTACTCTGTTCCTTGCCTGGGAAGGTGGGCCCTGGAGCAGATACATGCAAGGTGTCTGACAGGTAAGGTCCACACAGGGACACTCCCGCCTCTGTTACATCTCTGTAAACCTTGCCTTTGACTTGGTGAGCTTGTGCTTCAAGTTCCCATAAAGACTGTAGCCTTGGCCACCAAAGATCCGTGACCCCCACACCAAACCCCACAGAGGCACTGAGGGCAGACTGGGTGACTGCTGTCACTCACACTGGACAGGTTACTGCAGCCTCCTGGAGCATCATCCCACTTACCGAGCATGTGGCCTGGGGCTCCTCAGACCTGCAAACCATTTAAATTGATAGCACCCCCTCAATCCTCTAGGGATTCCCTGGTGGCTCAGGTGGTAAAGAGTCTGCCTGCAACATAGGAGACCTGGGTTCAATCCCTGGGTTGGGAAGATCCCCTGGAGAAGGGAATGGCAACCCACTCCAGTATTCTTGCCTGGAGAATCCCATGGACAGAGGAGCTTGGTGGACTACAGTCCACGGGGTCCCAAAGAGTTAGGACTGAGTGACTAACACACACATACAATCCTCTAAAAGAGCTGGATGGACAGGAGGTAAGACAGGCTTTGGGGCCTTACAGCCCTGATCTGTATTCCAATTCAGCCTCTTGCCCACTTAACCCCTCTGAGTGCCAGATTCCCCCTCTGTGAAATGGGATGCGAGCCCTGCCTGCCAGGGTTCTTGTACGGGCACAGCCTGGCCATCGCAGGCAATCATTCATCAGCCCCTCCTTTACTGTGATGCAGACCATGCCCTCGCCAGGCTACAGCAGCCGGGCCTGCTCCTTAGAATCATGGTCTCTGGCATCCACCACCCAGCAGAGAAACACCTCATCCAATGAGTGCTCTTCCAAGGTTAAAGGCACCAAAACCCACTCGGGGATAACAAAGCAGGGTGTTGTTCTGTGAGCCAGAAATGCCTTTCCAGCTGCCTCCACCGCAAGGTAGACAGGTGAAGCAGGTAGGTGAGACCAGGAATGGAAAGCATCTGTACTTCCCAGACAGACCCAGTGGACACAGCTGGAATCTTTCTAGAACTCTGCACTTAACAGACTTAAGTGATGCCCTCTCACTCCCATTCACAAACCCACCTGCATCCTAGAGCAGACCCCAGACTCCCAGCCCACCCTCATCTCTTTTCTCTTCCTTCCTCCCTTCCCTTCCTTTCTTCTTCTCTTTCCCTTTTTAAAAACATCACTGGATGAGCAGCACCATAAAGCCACATTCCTGGGAAGCTCCTCCAAGCAGATTCTGTTGGCACCAACTATATGGGCAGCCCTTGGCACATGGGAGGGGCCAGGAACTGGGATGCAGGGCCACGCCCAGCATCCAGTGAGGAAAAGAAATGAGGGCAATGGTTAGTACCGATGGTTTGGCGTCAGGCAAACAGGAAAGGTCTGAAGACACAACCTTCTGCTGCTGCTGCTGCTGCTGAGTCGCTTCAGTCGTGTTCGACTCTGTGCAACCCCATACACAGCAGCCCACCAGGCTCCCCCCTCCCTGGGATTCTCCAGGCAAGAACACTGAGGTGGGTGGCCATTTCCTTCTCCAATGTATGAAAGTGAAAAGTGAAAGTGAAGCCGCTCAGTCATGTCCAACTCTTAGCAACCCTATGGACTGCAGCCCACCAGGCTCCCCCGTCTCTGAGATTTTCCAGGCAAGAATACTGGAGTGGGGTGTCAGTGCCTTCTCCAGACACAACCTTCTAGGAGGAGGTAATTAACACTGATTACACTCCAGAGTCAACCCTAAATGTTCTATATGCATTACCAGTTACCATTCGGCGTACACGACCACCAGATGGGAGGCCGGGACTACAATCGCCCCCAAGGTCAGTTGAGAGCACGGAGTCAGATGAACCTGCCAGCGGCCACACAGCTGGGAAGTGGTGAGGGCTCAGACCCAGACAGTCCTGGGTCCAGAGCGCAGACTCTCAGAACCACTTTGGACAAAACCGGGTTTTAAAGGGCATCTGGGAACCTGGCCACATGTCCATGATGAAGGCAGGGTAAGTGTTGGCGTGTCCATTTTTTCCAGCTGAGGTTTAGAAACAAAGTGAAGTGTCTTGGCCAGAAGTTTGAGTGGGGGACAGAGCTTGGTCTGGGGTCTTGGATTTCCAGCTTTCTGTTTGGTGCACCCTGCCCACCCCAGGTCACGCATGACCCAGGCAGGGGCCTGGGCATCAAAGACTGGGCATCAGAATTAGAGGTGCTGGTGAAGATAAGTGCTGAGCCTGGGGGCCAGACAAGGGGGGAATGAGCACTGGGTACAGGGTGCCCGCCACAGGGAACGCATTGGGCATCACCACAGACTATCCAGGAACCACTAAAAAATGCGCAGAAAACACAAGCACCGAGGACCTGCCATACGCCAGGCACTGTGACTTACAACACGGGGGCATATTTAACCCTCCAACAGCCCTGAGAGGCTTCTCACTTTAGATATGAGAAAGTATCTGCAAGACCGGGCCAAAGCGACCCAGCTAGCAGGTGGCAGAACCAGGATTCCAGCATCTGTGGGGCCCCAGAAGCCTACAGGTCACCCCTCCATCCCGAGCTGCAGACCCTGGGTACCCTTTAACGTGAAGTTGAAGGCAGGAGCTGCTCTCAGTGGAGTGTGAAGGGTCAGCTGGCTGGAGTCTCATGGGGCAGAGGGCACAGCCGTCTTCATTGTGCTCCTTTGCGGTCAAGTCCACAGCAGCCTGAAGTTGAGTTCGTCCTCTGAGGCTGCTGCTGCCTTTGTTCTTCCTGTGTGGCCAGATCCTGGGCGGGAGTGGAGGGTGTGAGTTGTGCCCTTTGAGTTGCCCTGCTTTGTGGGCTGGGGAGTGGGCATGACTGGGTGTGCGTGGAGGGTCACTGGCACAGCAGGTAGTCTCAACTCCTGGACTTGTCACCCCCCTTTACAGACAAGGAAAGTGACTCAGGGTGGCTTCGTGACTCACACAGCCAGTGCCTGGGGGAGCTGGGTGCAAGCTTCCCGACCCCCAGCTGCCCTGTGTCCTGCCACCCTGGGTCCAAGGATGGGTCCGGCCGCAGCCATGCTGGGGTGACCTCAGCAGCTGGGGCTGGTGTGGGGGAGGTGGGGGCGTGGGACCAGGAGGGCAGGGGCTGGGGGCTGAAATGGACTGGACAGAGCAGACCTGGAAACAGCCCAGGGGCCCATGCCCAGCACGGCGTGGTCGGTGTGGTGAGCCTGATGCGGCCTCGGGTCTGGACCCACAGGTGACCAGTCCAGCAGGGGTTCTGGTCAGCTGCACTAGTCAGATCAACTAGGCCAGGGCTCTGGGCAATAGGGCTACTCGGGACACTTCAGTAATCTAAGACTGGGAGACAGGGGCAGCAGAAGCAAGGAGAAAGGGGAGGTTCAACACGGGAGCATGAGGGCAGGCTGGGGGAGGGCCTCTGACTTTAGGAAGAACTGGGTTTCTTGTCTTGGGCACTTAGTAGCTGAGTGATCTTAGGTGAGTTACTTAACCTCTCTGAGCCTCACTGTCTTCATCTACAGATGGGGGAATAATATAGGTAAAGCTTTGGCACAGGGAGCAATGAGGTCTCTGACCAGATGGTTAGTCCTTGTCTCCACCGGCTAGTGGGCTGAAATTCCTAGTGGATCCTGCGGAGGTCAAAGCTGGACTGGAAACCGGGCTGACCCCGGCTGACAGGTGGAGGGCAGCAGTTGACTTGAGCCCCAGGCATAACTGGCACTGACCTAGTTGCCACCAAGGAAGTGATGCTGGTAAGGTAGAAACTACATACTTTCATCAGAACGCACATGGGATTAAGATGAACATGGGCTTAATGGGCACATGAAAAGATGCTCAACATCGCTAATAGAGAAATGAAAATGAAAACTACAATGGCTCACACCAGTCAGGATGGCCATCGTTACAAAGTCTACAAAGAATAAACGCTGGAGAGGGTGTGGAGGAAGGAGAATGCGCCTACACTGCTGGTAGGAATGTAAGCTGGTGCAGCCACTGTGGAAAACAGTATAGAAGCTCCTCGGAAAACTGAAAATAGAATTACCATACGATCCAGCATCCCACTCCTGGGCATACATCCAGGCACAACTATAAGCCGAGAAGAAACACACACCCTATGCTCACAGCAGCACTGTTCACAATAGCCAAGATACGAAAAAACAACCGAAACATCCACGTGGAGAGAATGTGGCATACATGCATGGCGGAAAACTACTCAGCCATAGAAAGAACAACATAATGCCATTTATAGCAACATGAAAGCAACTAGAGATAATCACACCAAGTGAGGCAAGTCAGAAAGAGAAAGAGAAAGACGTTACTTATATGTGGAATCTAAAATGTGACACAAATGAGCCCGTCTACGAAACAGAAACACAGACAGAGGGAGCAGATTTGTGGTTGCCAAGGGGGAAGCAGCTGGGGAAGGATCGGAGTGGGAAGTTGGGATTAGCAGACCTAAGCCTTTGTAAGAATGGGCAGACGACAAAGTCCTACCGTGCAGCGCAGAGAACTACGTTCAATACCGCATGACAGTCGAGGGTTTCAAGCTTCAAACCGAGCTCATGGGCCACAGCTATCGAGCCTGTGCGCCAGGGCCCGGGCACCATGACGACTGCGCCAACGTGCCCCAGCTACTGAAGCCCCGTGCCCGAGAGCCCGTGTTCCACAACAGGAGAAGCTACTGCAGTGAGAAGCTTTGCACTAGAGCTGGAGAGTAGCCCCTGCTCGCTGCAACTAGGGCAGACCCTGCACAGCACGAAGACCCAGCGTGGCCAAAGCCAAATAAATAATTGAAAAAATATTCTATGATAGACCATAATGGAAAAGAATACTGTGAATGTATGTACACCTGAATCACTTTGCTGTACAGCAGCAGTTAACACAACATTGTAAATCAACTGTGATACAGTTTTTTTTTTTTTTAAAGATGAACATCTTTTATTTAAATTTAACCTCCAGTGGAATAAAATCTTCTTTCAACTGACTTTTGGCCTTCCCTCTTTTAGTTGGTGTTCTCTGTTAAAGCATTCCACAGTCTCAGAAGCTGAGGTCCTGCAGTGACCCCTCCATCCCACCCCATGTCACGTCCAAGATAATTAGAAGGCCCCAAATCTCCTTGGCAGTACTGGGTTGAAGACAGCAGAATGAGGGTCTTTGTTAATAAAATCCACCCCTGATTCAAGCCTTCTCATGTCCTCATGGGTGCAGGAGCTGGTCACCCACTAGTTAAACAGTCAGTCATCTGGCTGCCTCTGGCTTTCTTTTTTGAATGAAAGGAGGAAAATGACAATGTCTGGAAATACACAAGGGCATGCACTAAAAACTGCCATTTGGGATTGAATGAGAGAACTGTGAGATAAAGGCAACGTCTCGGGGATCCCTCTCCACCTCTTTCACTGAAAAACCCTTCTCTTTAGCAAGTTTTGTTCACACCCAGAACATGTGAGCTAGTTCCACAAGCCTGCTGGGGCCACATGAGACTTGAGACCCGGAGCGGCCAAGCCCCACGAGCGGCTGTTACAGTGACCTGGGGCAAGGGCGCCTAACTCCATGGTCTGCCCCTCTACTTGGAGATGTGTTTTTATTTTCCTTCCTCCCTCCCTGAGAAGAAGCGATCCTTTGCAAAATGCCCATGCGAGTGAGCAACAAAGAAGAGTGGGCAAAAGCCTGAATACTCTTCCCACCAGCCAAGCAGCCGGCCCTTCCTCTAGCGGCGGAGCTGGCGCTGGCGCTGGCACTGAGAGTCCATCATCTCAGCTCCCACAGCACTGCACCGACACGGCTGGCCACCCTCCATCCCCCTCACTTCACGCTAATCTCAAATCATCCCACTACCAGAGGAAAGCTACCCCTCTTCAGCAGAGCATGAGAGACCCCCACTCCTCCTCCGTTAGCTCCAGATGGTCCCCACCTCCGAGCTCAGAGACTGCTGTTTTACCCTCACACAGACATGCTGCCCATTTATGATACCTGAGGTTGAGATGAGCCACCTGCCAGACAGATGCCCCAAATGAGCAACAGCACTGAAGGCAGTGAAAAAAACCAAGGGGGAGATTTCAGCTTCCTGCAAGGGGAGGGAAGACGGGATAATTTATTTTTTAAACTAAAAAAAAATTTTTTTTCAAGTGTCAGGTTTCATAAAACCTTTCAAGGGTGTCCTTTTCAATCTCTGGTGAAAGAAAAGGAGTGTGCACTAGCCTGAGTCGGTGGGGACATAATCTGCTGCCATTGGGTGGATTACTGGCTGCCTCCCGGTTTAATCAGCTGTCTGCAGGGCATCTCAGATCTGGCACTCTTCAGAGCAGGGCTCCTTGATTGATGTCTCTCGGGTTGCCACTTCTTAGGGTAAGCGCTGTGTTTCCAGGATGATTCTTGAGAAAGAACTCCTGCTTGATCTAGTCCCTTTCTCCGATTCCCACACCAGCCTGCTCCCCCAAGGAACAGCCTTGTGGGAGCCTTCCAGGAACCTGAAAAAAATACAAATTATTACTCATGTCAGGGGATCATGAGCACGTGGGAGCCTCAGAACACGAGCACTGCCTTTGGAAACAACAGCTTCAAAACACACAACTACTCAGAACAGGCCAGGACAAAGGAACATCTAATTCTGCTGACAAAGCGTCAGAGCTCTACTGATGCTCATAATAAACCAACTTATGCAAGTGAAGGGGCTGGTGGCTCCCCCTGGACATCTGCCCCTCCATCCACTCTCCATTCCCCACCTGATTCTCGGCTGTAGAGGGATGGCAGGGAGGGAACATACATCCTGTGGGGTATAGCAGGCTGGACGTGTCCCTCCCTTCAGGCCTGGAACAGAACCACCTTACTACTTCTGGGATATAATGCATATAACCCCTTAGGGTTCCTATATCCACTCTTCAAATATTCTTAAATTACTCAATTTGAGTATGCTGTTTCCTACCAAGACCCTAAAACAGCCATCAATAAGGCTTTCATTACATACCCAGGTATTTTTTAGGCCCTTGAACCAATGGCCTTGACATTTTGTAAACATGCACGTAAACGCTGTCCTGACCCAGGCCACAGACCACTTGAAGGATCCCTGTTTGAAACCCAGGCCTGACATGCTTGGTCCCGTGTACACAGGGAGGCCCTCTGGAGCCCACGTCCAGGGAACGAAGGGCTCCTGGAAGGCCTGCCTTCCCGGGGTTGTGGTCTGGTTAGTGGAAAGTGGAGTTTGCACAGGCTCGGGTCTTAGGCCTGAGGACTGGCCATCCCAGGGGGACTTCCCCTGGGTAGGAGGGCTAAGGAGTCTCGCATCTTGCCATCAGCTGGAAGGAGCAAGGCTGGAAGAAGGCAGTGACTGGAGACAGTCTTGGCACTCACCCTCTAACAACTCAGAGCCAAATACTGGCAACACAGTTTCCAAGAGGGGAAAATGACAGGCGGAATGTGCCCATTGGTGAGGAGTTTTCTGACTGTGTATCTGGTAACCGTGTCTTATTCAGGTGTCTTTGGTCCTGAAATGTCTCAGGACGTCTGTTGAAGTGTCTGGAACGTCTGCCTGGCCTGGGAATGGCACCAGTCCCAGATCCCCAGGAGCAACCAGGCCCGGGTGCGTGCTGGGCTCTGCAGAGACCAACTCCGGCCCTTCCTGCTTGCCACCTGGGCCCTTCTGGCGCTTCCTGCCCATCTTGTTGAAGCTGCCGGGCGCCATGCAGCAGTGAAGTCCAGTCATCGCCCTTCTTAGATGAGGTGCACGAGCAGGGCAGAGCAGGCAGAGCCCAGCGCCAGGCCCAGGCACAGGTAAAAGGTCATCACCACCCCGGTGGCCTCGGCCAGCTCCCGCGGCACGATCTTGGGCCCGTAGATGAGAGCCAGAGTGCTGAGGTAGCCGTTGCTGAGCCCCAGCAGCGAGGTGAAGAGCACCGGGTACACGTCAGACTGGAAGAGCACTGTGTGCAGGCGGCGACGGGGCTGGTAGTTGCAGAACACGAAGAGGGGGACAAGGCCGGTCCGGAGGAGCGCGAGCCCGGGGAGCGCCTTGCTTCTGGGCCCGGGCACCTGGATCCAGGCCGTGATCTGCCGGCCACACAGGTCGGCAAAGTTGTACAGGAGGAAGCTGGTGAGGGGGACGAAGAACTTGGTGCTCCACGGCGAGCCCGAGCCCCTGCTGAGGGATTCAATGTTAGTGCAGACGGCGGGGAAGATGAGGCTGGTGATAAAGAAGAGATAGACGATGCAGAAGCCCAGGCCAGTGGTCTTCTTCAGGATGGGGCCAAGCGGTGGCGTCTGGGGGTCGCTGGATCCTGGGGCCACCGAAGTGGGGTTGGGGGAGTCCTGGGGCAGCTGCTCTTCACCAGAAAACACGGCTGGCCAGACAGGTTTCATGTAGTACCTGTAGGGGAGAAGCTGGTGGTCAGAGGGCCTAGAAAGAAGGGTCACTTGGGATTTCCAGGGACAAGGTGGTCCAGCATGTAGAGCCCAAGCCCCAGGATGCCCTCAGATGGCACATGTGCTGCGGGGCGGCTGCTGGAGGGAGGCCTGCAGAGTCCCCAGGCTTCCTGCCCTGGTGCTGCCTGAAAGGCCGGGCTCCGGTCCATTGTTCTGTGCTGCTGGTCACGTCATGAGCAGGGACAAAGGAAGCCAGTACTGACACTGGACGGTGAGCTGGGCTCTAGGCCTCACTCGCTCAGTTTTACTTGGTTATAGGGTGGGGAGACGGGGAAGGCAATGGCACCCCACCCCAGTACTCTTGCCTGGAAAATCCAATGGACGGAGTAGCCTGGTGGGCTGCAGTCCATGGGGTCGCTAACAGTCAGACAGACTGAGCGACTTCACTTTCACTTTTTTCTTTCCTGCATTGGAGAAGAAAATGGCAACCCACTCCAGTATTCTTGCCTGGAGAATCCCAGGGACGGGGGAGCCTGGTGGGCTGCCGTCTATGGGGTCACACAGAGTCGGACACGACTGAAGTGACTTAGCAGCAGCAGGGTGGGGAGAGGCGGAGCTGAAGTAGTATTTATTGTTCAAATATAAAATAGCTTAAAATCTTAAATTATAGAAGTCACACATGCTTGATGAAACGAACCCAAATAATACAAAGTGAAGTTTCTTAAGCAAAAGTGGGCCTAAAGTTTTACATATTGTAAAACTTTCTGCAATAGTATAACATAGATGTATAACTATTACACATTTATGCATGCACACTATTGTCTAAAGGACAGTATCTTGTGGCCATCCTTTCACACAGGGACACATGGTTCTGCCTCTATGCTGTGTTGCCAGTGAGTATTGCACTGCATGTATATACAATTTAACTGCTCCCCTAATGCTGGACATTTAGGTTAGTTCTAGTTTTCTCTACTATAAATAATAGTACAATGAATATCCCTATACATAAATCTTTGTATAGAATTTCAGTAGAGCAGATTTCTAGAAGAATTGCTGGATCACAAGCAATTTTTAAAACTGCTTTAAAATCTTTAAAATTTTGATAGATATTGATAACCTGCTCTCCAGATAGGTAGAACCAATTTATCTCCGCTTTGTGCCACCTACCCATCCAAACTAACGTAACCTAAACCCTTCAATTTCCATGAGAGCACCCGTTTCTTTAGAAAAAACTGACCACAATTTATAATCATTGTGTTGGTTTACTGGTTTATCATCTGTCTCCTTCAAGTGAAGACAGTTCCCTGGGGCAAGGGCATGTATGGCTCTTCCCAGCTAAATCTCTAGGCAGAGAATAACCCTTCAAAACAAAATTGCTGAAAGAACTGATAAGCCTATACAAGTATATTTTCCCCCCTAGTCTCAACACTGAACATGATCTTTTTTTCAATTTCTTCTACTCTGACCAGAGTAGAAGAGGCTGAGTTCTCTTTGCACTGCCGTCACTTTGCATCGCTGCACTGCCGTCACTTTGCATCGCTGCACTGCCGTCACTTTGCATCGCTGCACTGCCGTCACTTTGCATCGCTGCACTGCCGTCACTTTGCATCGCTGCACTGCCGTCACTTTGCATTGCTGCACTGCCGTCACTTTGCATTGCTGCATTGCCTGAGACACTCAACCTCTCTGGGCCTTGGGTGCCTAAAAACCAGGAGATACAGGCTGACTGTATTAACGTGTGCTGTGCTGTGCTTGGTTGCTCATTTGCGTCCAACTCTTTGTGACCCCATGGACTGTAGCTGACCAGGCTCTTCTGTTCATGGGAATTTGCTAGGCAAGAATACTGGAGTGGGTTGCCATGCCCTCCTCCAGGGGATCTTCCCAACCCAGGGATTGAACCCAGGTCTCCTGAATTGCAGGTGGATACTCTACCGTCTGAGTCACCAAGGAAGCCCCAATATGTATTAACATATCTCAAACAGAAGACTTGGGTGAGGCTGGGGAGAACAGAAGGTTGGTGATAGTCGGGTTCTGGTTTCAGCCCTACTTCTGCCTCCCTGTGTGACCTTAGGCCAAGGTCTGGGACTGAGGCCTCTTGGGGCCTCAGTTTCCTCCTCTATAAAGTGGAGGGTTCTGTAGCTATAAGCTTCTGAGATCCCGGCCAGCCCTCCTATCCTAAGGGCTACATTTTGTCAACAAGCAAGTCAGTGGGCGGGTTCCTCTCCAGAATCACTTTTCCATGTGATGCTGAGCTGGGCACTTTGGCCTTGAACCCTGTCTTGTTTCCCAATCTCTATTTAGGGAAAGGGCTCTTCTTACTTCCCCTTCTACTCAGTGTCAAGTCCTTGCCTTAGCTGACTCTGAGGAAGCTCCCCACCAAGTTCCTCTGGCTGAAGCTCTTCCCCATAAGTTCTTCCAGATCTAACTGTCCCCGAGGTGGTCAGCAGACTGCAGCGCTGTGTGAGGCTCAGTTCCTCCTGGGTGTGACGGGGCAGTGTGGCCCAGCCCCACTGGGCGCAGCAACCTGCGGCAACCTAGGGCTCCTTTCAAGTAAAATTTAGTCTGAGCAGCCCTGGGGCACTGCTCTAAAGCTCCATCCTCAGATGAGTTTCTGTAAACCCCAAAGTCTTGACTGAAGTGTTAATCAGCAAAGAAATAGAAGCGTCACGGGCTGGCAGAGTCCTGGGTATGCTGTCTCATGTGCCCAGCTGGAAGGCATTTTGGATGGTTTAAGTGACACTGAAAACTAGGGTGACCACCTGTCCTGTTTTGCCCGAGACTGTCCTGGTTTTAGCACTGAAAGTCCCTGGTCCTTGGGACCCCTTCAGTCCCAGGCAAACAAAGAAGGTTGGCCACCCCAGTGGAAACAGCACACGCGAGGTTCCCTGAAACAGGACACAGGAAATAGCAGAAGGAGTGGGAGAGCTTCCTGCCTTCTGTCCACTGACTCAAATAATCAGCACCAACAAGGTGCCAGGCAGTATTAATATATGGGGTGCTGGGGACAGTAAGCCAGCCAGACCCCAGGAATCACAGGGACATCATCATGGAATACAACTGGGTAATTTTTTATGACAACCCTGAAGGGTCAGAGAGGGGAGGGGATTTGAAGTCACCTATGGTACATGGTGTCATCACTCCATCCCCTTTCATCCTGAGGCCACTGGGCCAGCTGACATTGTAACAATCCTCTAACTGGAGGGAGCTACCTGCCCCTGGCAGAGTCGGGGTTCTGATGAAGGCAGGTGAGTCTCACAGGGACAGGAGGAATGAGTGGGAAGGAAGGACCTTGCAGTCACAAGCCAGGGATGCAGCATGAAGCAGTGGAAAGAATGCAGCCCAGAAATAGCTCTGGGTGCCAATCCCTGCCTACTACTCACCAGGTGAGCAACCTGGGGATGTTGGTTAATTCTCTAAAGCCTCAGTTCCTCATTGGTAACATGGGAAAACATGATAACAGCTGTGCTAGGTGGTCACAGAGCCCGAGTGAAAAAAAAAATTAACTGCTTAGCTCAGCGCCCCAACACCAGATAGGTTCCTGTGGATTCAGCAGAGCCAGGACCTGTGCGCTCCCCAGCTCTGCTGGCTTGTGTGCCATTGCCAATCGCCAATCGCCTGGNTGGTAACATGGGAAAACATGATAACAGCTGTGCTAGGTGGTCACAGAGCCCGAGTGAAAAAAAAAATTAACTGCTTAGCTCAGCGCCCCAACACCAGATAGGTTCCTGTGGATTCAGCAGAGCCAGGACCTGTGCGCTCCCCAGCTCTGCTGGCTTGTGTGCCATTGCCAATCGCCAATCGCCTGGCCTTCTCTGTCTCCATCTCATCACCTGTGAAACAGGGAAAATAACTCCTGCCATTCCTATATCAAATACGACAATGGATGTGAAAGTGCGCTGAAAAGAATAAAAAGCAAGAAAAAGCCATGGGTTGTTTTTTTAAAGAGAAGGATAAAGCAAGAAAGAAAAAAGAGGAAGGAGAGAGAGAAAGCGAGAGAGACTAAGACAAGAAAAGTGGGGCAAGCAGAGAGGGGCCTCAAGAGACAGGGACTGAAATCACCGTTTTGGAGTTGGGCTCAAATCCTGATTCTGCTGCCAAAGGGCTGCAGGAGTCAGGCAAGTAATTTAACCTCTTTGAGCCTGGTTTTCTCAGGTGAGAGTGGGAATAACTGCAGTGTCACAGCCCTGCCCCAAGGAGGAGTGGATATATGAGCTTTAAGTGAGAGGCCCCAGCAGGCTGGGCTGAGTGCAGAGAGGAACGGAAGGGCTCAGCCCCAGGAGCTACTGTTGGTCATCAGCCTTCCTCGGGTCCCACTTTCACTGCCTGCCCTCTAACAGAAAACATGCAGACTCCAGCTGCTTGGGGTTGTGATGCAAAGCCAGCCTCTTACATCCAAGGGCCCAGCCAATTTACTGAGCAGTCTCTGTGAGCCTGGCTCGGCCTGAGGCATGGGATACAGCAATGAACAAAACCCACAGGATTTCTGCCCTCAGAGGGATCACACTTCAGTGGGGAGATGTGCAGTAAACCAGGAGCTCTACCTAGAGGAGAAAAGAGGGCAGGCAGACAGGATAAAGGTCGAAGGACGCCACACAGGGTCATATGCTATCGCTTACTATGTGGAATCTAAGAAAAGGCTACCAATGGACTTAGCTACACAACTGAAATAGAGTTACATACATAGAAAATAGCAGTTACTGAGGGGTAAGGTGAGGGGAGGGGGAGATTGGAGAGTGACAAGAACACACTACCCGATGTAAAACAGATAACTAACAAAGACTGACTGTAGCACAGGGAACTCTATTCAATACTCTGTAAGGGCTTATACGGAAACGGATCTGGAAGAAGCCGACACCAGAGAGCATGTGTGGGCCTCACCTGGCATAGTCCAGCCGCGGCAGCAGCAGGTAGAGCCCGATGCAGAGCGCCAGGAAGACGTCCGCCGTCAAGAAGAAGGCCAGGGTGCTGTCCGTCACGTCACTGGCCACCGCGAGGTCCAGCAGCGAGGCCACGGCGCTGAGGGCACCCCCCATGGCTCCTCCTGCGGAGAGCGTGGGACAGCACGGGGCAGGTCAGGGTGGGCACATCCTCCCTGCCTCTCAGGCCTGCCTGCTCTCTGCTCCGGCTTAACGTGCTCCCTGATGAAAGAGATGCTTCAGTTCTCCCAGTACCCCGAGGCCTTGGCAGACAAGGAGGGCCCTGCAGCCGTGAGCTTTCTGACTCCACGGAGTCCCTAGCCCAGCTCCTCTCCAGTGGGCGTGAAGAGGCTGCTGCCTGAGGAGGTAAATGGCCTCCAAGGTCTCACCTGCTTCCTGGTTCCAGCTCTGACCCTCGACCCTCCTTCTCTCTTTACTGTCCTTCTGATGGGGTCAGGGGTGGGATGTGTCAGAGAGCTCCACTCCTGCCCTGGGCCCACCCACGAATCACCCTGGGGGAAAAGCTCTGGCCTGTCTGAGCACAGGTTCCCCACTGCCTTGAGTGAGGCTGGCCGACTGGGAGGCCTTAAGGGTTGTAAAACCAGCCAGGAGCCCACAGAGCTCACCCTAGCTGTGTACCATACACGTATGAACACGCATGCACACGCACCCACACATACACTGTCACATACGCACATACACTCACAAACATACCCTATCACAAGCCGTCTCAGACGCACACACACTCACCCTATCACACACACTCAGTCGTACACCCGCATGCAGTCACATGCGAGGCTGCACACACTCATATATGTGCGACTGCCCTGCCACCTGGAAGGTACTGTGCCGCCAAGGGCTTTGGCAGGTGGCCCAGGTGACCACGTGGCACCATCCCTTTCTGTGCTATGTCACATCCTAGCCCAGGGACCCACAGGTCCAGGAGACAAACAAGTGTACATCTGACACTTGACTCCACTTACTCACTGTGAGCTGGGGGCTCACATGGCTTTTTGGGACCAGAGTCTGCTCATCTGTAAAGTGAGGGCAATGACACCCGCCTTGCAGAGCTGCTTTAAGGGCTGAACGAGGTGATGTTTAGAATCTGGGAGGCCTTAAGGGTTGTAAAACCAGCCAGGAGCCCACAGAGCTCACCCTAGCTGTGTACCATACATGTATGAGCACGCATGCACACGCACCCACACATACACTGTCACATACGCACACACACTCACAAACATACCTTATCACAAGCCGTCTCAGACGCACACACACTCACCCTGTCACACACACTCACAGTCGTACACCCGCATGCAGTCACACGCGAGGCTGCACACACTCATACATGTGCGACTGCCCCGCCACCTGGAAGGTGCTGTGCCGCCAAGGGCTTTGGCAGGTGGCCCAGGTGACCATGTGGCACCACCCCTTTCTGTGCTATGTCACATCCTAGCCCAGGGACCCACAGGTCCAGGAGTCAAACAAGTGTACATCTGACACTTGACTCCACTTACTGTGAGCTGGGGGCTCACATGGCTTCTTGGGACCAGAGTCTGCTCATGTGTAAAGTGAGGGCAATGACACCCGCCTTGCAGAGCTGCTTTAAGGGCTGAACGAGGTGATGTTTAGAAACGGCCCAGCACAAAGCAAGCTTTCTGCAAATGCCAGTCCCCTTCCTTGCCACAGTCACACAGTCACTTCTGGGAGGCGGGGCAAGCATCTCGTTTCTCTGTTGAGCCGTCACAGCCATGGGTGGTCACAAGTCAGAGCTTATACATGGTCACGTGTGAGCACATCATCACTCCTCTCGGCCTGTGTATTTGCCAGGAAGATGGGGTTCATACTTATCCTATCCCTCTCTTGAGACTATAGTGGGATGGGAAAAAAACACTGAACAAATGGACATGTCCAGTAGGGTTAACACAGTAAGGGCCTGTGAATACAGGATTGCCTGGCTGTGTGGATGGCTTGGCTGGCCTTAGAGGATCGCGACACTGATTCTCAAGGAGGCAAGAAGGCCACTGACTGCAAACAGCCAACTGGTCCAAGTGGGCACCAGCTGCTTTGTCATTACTTGGCAGGTCTAACCAGATACCACCTTTCTGCCCATTGCAGCATGGAGCAGTGGTGGGAGAGTGATGGTCAGGCCCTCATCCACCATGATGACCACCCACTGCCTCACTCACGCCACAGCCCAGCACCTCTGTGGCTCTGCAGGAAGACCCCATGGCCCTTTCCTCCCCAACCTTCTCTATGATCTCTACTAGCCTGGGTGGAGCCAGAGGTTGGAACTTGAGGGAAGGGCAAAGAAATGAAAGTTAGCATAGTGATTAAGAGCACAGACTCTAAGAACATCTCAGTCCAATCTTGGCTCTACCACTTCTAGCTGTGTGACCTTCAGCAAATCACTTAACCTCTCTATGCCTCCATTTTCTCATCTGTAAAACGGGAGTGTTAAAACTCACCTCTTAGGAAAGTTACAAAGATTAAAAGGATCAATACATGTAAGTATTCTGGTGCTGAGAAATGCCATATAAATCCTCTCTGATCCCCAAATAGGTGTTTGGCTATTTCTGTCCTTCCTACATCAAAGCAGCAACAACAGGGTAAACCTTTTGCCAAGAGGGTGCCAACTTCTGAGAAGCTGTAATCCCCACCTGGGTGTTTTGTAAGAACCGGAGTTAAACTTGGTAAGACATTCCCCGGCTGCCCCGAGGAAGAGATTTTAACATCCCTGCCTATTGATTTTCCTCTCTCTCTTCCCAACTTGTAGAGAATTTACAATATTATCATCAACAACAAACCAGGCCTCTGGGAGCTCATCCTTCTTGACTCCCCACTTTTATCTCATCAGTTATGGAAATACATGCAAATGAGGAGCTTAAAAAAACACCAGTACAAAACAAATGAATTGTTCCTTAGATGCCAACACACAGAGATTCACAGATGGACTCCTCTGGACGGAAGACAACGGGGGCTGGAGAGGGGTGCTGGGGCCTCTGGGAGATCCGGACACCCCAAATCCTCCTGGGTGAAGGGTGTGCACTGGGGCTGCACGCAGTGATGATGAGGCTCAGGGCCCAGGGTAATGGACACCCAAGTGTGAGTACCAGGTTACTCCACTTTTCCAAAAATGGACTTCCTTCAAAATGCACAGGAGAGCCTCCTTCTCTGGAAGATCTGCAGGTGGTCAGATGAACCTGAAAGGCCTCTTGCCAGCATATTGGTGTGTTTGGTCAATGGTTCCTGGAGAGATAGCCAGCAAGGCTGTTATATTGAAAAATACATCCTCTAGCAGGATAGAGGGAGATGAGGGGACAAGAAACCGGGGTGACATAAAGGATTAAATCCAAAGTTCAATGATCACTTCCCTCAGCCTAGGCAGGCCCTACTTGAAGCACTACAAGGGGTATATTGATTGTACTCAGGAAACTTAGCAATGGGTCCACTTTTATTTTATTTTAGGCCCGAGAGCATCTCTGAGGATATAGCCAGAAGCCCAATCTTATATCAAAAATGGCAAACACATCTGAGCTCACGTTTGATCTCTGATCTGTTGACAGTAAGTGTCTCCAGTGCTATGTTGAGAAGCATTTAGAAGTTTAGGAGAAAAGATACAGATCAATCAGTGATGTCTGGCCCTGGTGTGGGGATAGGGTGGAGTTATACACTTGTCGAGGTATTTGTCATCACATACTGCTTGGCATTATCAATTAATGGGCACAGAGAAGATTCTTTGCAAAATTCTTCTCAAATGTTTACAGCACTCCTTCACACAAGACAGACATGCAGGGACACTGAACAGAGCAGCTGAGCCCCTGGTCTTGCTTTAAGGGATGGTGGTCTCCTGGAAAAGCACTGATTCTGACCCAGCTCCTTTTCATCTTGTCAAGACATTTGGGTCAGAGAACAGAACCGCTAAGCTCTAGGCAACAGGCTCAGGTTAGCATCAACATTCAGTTAAAGGAGCTGGCCCAAATCACATCAGCACCCCCCAGAAAATACCAAAGTTCAGGGAAACAGAGGAGCTTATTACTAGGCTATCAGCTCCCGGGAGGCTGAGTCTTGTTCATCCTTGAATCCTTGGTGCACAGTAAGTCTTCCACAAAATTAGAAAGGAAGAAAAGACAAATAGAGGGGAGGAAAGGAGAGAAAAATAGGGCAAGGATAAGGGAAAGGAAAAGAAACAAGAAGGAAAGGGGACAGAAGGGAAAGGGGGAGAGGAGGGAAGGAAAGAAAGGAACGCTGTTCAGGAAACCCACTGGGCAGGCAGACTATATTTTCCAAAAGTAGCAGCCGCTATGTCTCCCCTCACAATTGCCCTTCTACAGGATAACTTTCACACTCATCCACTGAGGTGTATGGGTCTGTGCTTTCTCCCCTTGAATGCAGGTAGGCTTATGGTTATAGTGGAAGTGTCCCTACATGCCTTTATGGCTAAGTCATAAAAGGACATAGTGCTTCTGCCTGGGTCTCTTGGGATGCTTGCACTTGCAACCCAGATGCCCCGCCCTGGGGAAGCTCAAGTGGCCGTGGGTAGGTCCATGTGGACAGGAACCCTGGCCCCAGCCCCAACCCCACCTGAGCTTCCAGCTAACAGCCAGCATCAACATGCCGGCCAGGTGTGTGTGCCACCTTGAGGGTGGATCCTCCAGCCCCAGGCAAGCTATCCTGGCTGATGCCATATGGCTGCGCCCTGCCAAAGAAGTGATTCTTATTGTTCTAAGTCACTGAGCTTGAGGGTGCTTTGTTCTATAGTAACAGATCATGGAAACACACCTAACACTCATTTCTTTTTCTGGAAGGGATACCACATGCTCACCTCTGGCTCCTTCAAATGATCCCCAGGTAGACCAACCTGGTCAGCTGTCTGGGCTCTAGTTCTCACCTGATATCAGAGCCTGGGAATTCCTCATGGGGAAGGAGCCAGTCATGCCGAAGATGCTGCTACTGAAGATGGTGGAGGTGCCGCTGAGGACCACCATGCAGACGATGGTGATGGTGAAGAAGCTGTGGGTCCAGGAGGAGGTGTCCACCTTCACCAGCACGGTCATCACTGTGAAGATGGCCAGCATGATCGTCAGCGAGGCCAGCACGCGGACACGAATCGGAACCCTGAGGCAAGGATACCAGAAGTGGTTAGAGACACCCCACCCCCAGGCCTCCCAAGCCGGGTGGGGGTTCGTGGCCATTCTTGAGGAAGCAGGTGTGCTCACTGGCTGAGACCGTGCACTCTGCACTCAGGAGGCCTGGGTCTGAATCCTGCCTTCCTGGCTCACAGGCTGTGTGGCCTTGGATAAATGACTCTATCACACTGGACTCAGCCTCTGCATCCGTAGAACAGAAAGAAGGTCAGTCTACCTGCAGGCACGGTGAGGGGCTCTGGAGAGCAGCACACAGAGGAAGGAGGCGGGTCAGCTCGGGCACATGCTCTTGGATGCGGCTTCTTTTCATCTCGCTGTGATGCTCAAGGACAGGAGATGAGAGCTCTCGAGGCAAGACCCCTACTCCTCCCAGTGGCTTTGTCTAGTATTTAAACAGAACCACCATTCACTGGCTTCCTTCCCCAAAACCTAGCAGCGGCAGAGGGAGGAGGGAGAAGGGAAGAAAGTCATCGCTGTCGTCATCGTCACGGCAGACAGCGCTTCACTCGTGCCAGGCACTCTTCTAAGAGTTTTCTAAATGCTAATGTGTTGAATTCTTAAACCAGTTCTACAAAATAGGTGTTCTGACCTATTCCACAGATACAGATGAGGAAACTGAGCTCAGAGAGGCTAAGCAACTTGCTCAAGGTCACTCAGCTGTGAACCCAGGAGGTCTGCTCCCATCGGTGCTTTCAGAATGCCACTTTATGCCTCCCTTGACGTGAGGGAGCTATGGTGCTCCAGGACAGGTGGTGAGGACAGGAGGAAGCTCCTGTGATGGTCTCAGCTGTTGTGGGAAGCAGCTGAGGCCAAGCAAGAGCCAGCTCCCTCTAACTCTATTTCTGCATCTAAGCTGTACACTCCTCCCAGCCCCCAGCCTGCCCAGACAACACCCTGCAGGGAAGCTGGAATCACTGAGAAACTGCATTTTTATTCCAGGGAGAGAACATCATCCAAAGAGGCTGTTTAAACCATCGGATTACACTAAGCTTTAAACCAGATTGGATGTTTAGTTAATTTTCCCGCTAACCAGTTGGGAGGGGGCTGAGCAAAAAGGCAGATTAGTTATACACAAATTTATTTTGAATAAAAATAAGAAAGACACGAAAGGTAGGAAAGCTCTGTACATATGTAAATAGGTATGAAATGATGAGCATAAAAAGCAAGAAAGGATTTTTTTCAAAGTGCTTTTGTGGCCCCAAGGCTAATCTGAGCTTCCTTCCAATCCTCGGCTGACTGGCGACCAGGTGCCACCTCCGCTGGGTCAGGGGCAGAAGGAAGCCCGTGGAAGTGAAGGGAGAGTTCAGGGCTGTGGTGTGAGGAGCTGGGATGAGCCCCAGCCCCTGGCTCTCTGGGGAGACGCATCCGCTCTGGTGTGTTCATTCCACAAACACACAGGTGAACCACAGTGTGTCCAACCCTGGGCTGGATGCCCGGGACACAGGGCAGATGAGGGACGGGCATTCTGCTCCAGCACAAAGTGCTCCATCGCCAGGGCCACGGGGCTTCCTGGACACTTCTGAGGGGCACGAGACCCACCCGGGGCTCACAGGATTTCTGGAGGCCATCCCCAAGCTTGAGTGTAAGGTATGTCTGGATGGGAGTGCACGTATCTTGTGAGACAGAGTGTGGCACATTCAGGGAACTGAAGTGAACTCTGGCTGTGGGTGACATTGGGAGCAGAGGACGCCGAACAGATACAGGGACCCCTCCGTGGAGGGCCTTGTCCCATGGATAAGTGCCAAGACTTGATCCTCAGGGTGGAGCAGAGAGCGGATGTACAGGCTTTGTCTGCCGGCGTCCCTCCCACCAGAAGCACTCCTTCCATGCCAAGCTGTCCTGCAGAGGTGGCCGCTCATGGCGAATGCACCAACCCATCCACAATGAGAGCACACAGGCCA
The DNA here is from genome assembly GCA_006410675.1 of Oreotragus oreotragus. NCBI lineage: Eukaryota > Metazoa > Chordata > Mammalia > Artiodactyla > Bovidae > Oreotragus > Oreotragus oreotragus. The sequence goes on from SJYX01002100.1 coordinate 101,636, forward strand.
GTCTGGGGTGATCAGTGCTCCATACTTCCAGCCACTGGATTGGGTTAGGTGTCAGCATGTGACCCAGGCAGTGTCAGTCAGTGAACCCTGGGAGTCAAAGGTGGAGAGCAGCTGACTGTCTGCCAAGACTGTGTTGGGGGCTGCTGGTCACCATCTGGCCAGCTGCATGGAGAGAGGCCACATTTGAGACAAAGCCAAGCAGACACATACAGAGCCCAAGGTTGGTGGATGAGGATGTTGGTACTCTCCTAGATCCAGCAATGGAGGCAGGCCTGACTTTTAACTTTCCAGGGAAAGAATGAGAAGATCCTTTCTGTGTCTCTTCCATTTGTCACCAAGAGTACCAAAGGGGCTTCCCTGTTGGCTCAGGGATGAAGAATCTGCCTGCCAACACAGGAGACAGGGGTTCAGTCCCTGGTTTGGGAAGATACACACGCCACAGAGCAACTAAGCCCCGACACCACGACTACTGAGGCCCTGCTCTGCAACAAGAGGAGCGACCACAGTGAGAAGCCGGGTGCCACGGCGACAGAACAGCCCCTACTCACTGCGCCTAGAGAAAAGCCTGGGCAGCCACGAAGACCCAGCACGGCCGTAAACAAATTAATAGACCTTAAAAAAAAAGAGAGTGCCAAACACACAAAGGGGCACACGGAGCTGGGGAGCGACATGGTTGGAGCGCCACTTCTGTCCTGTGGGTGCCCTGCCCATCTGCCCTCTCCTCTCACCAGGAGGCAGCCTGCAAGTGACAGGCAATTCAGTTCAGTTCAGTTCAGTTCAGCTGTGTCTGACTCTTTGCGACCCCATGGACTGCAGCGCGCCAGGCTTCCTTGTCCATCACCAACTCTCTGAGCTTGCCCAAACTCATGGCCATCTAGTTGGTGATGCCATCCAACCATCTCATCCTCTGTCGTCCCCTTCTCCTCTTGCCTTCAGTCTTTCCCAGCATCGGGGCCTTTTCCAGTGAGTCACTTCTTCAGATCAGGTGGCCAAAGTACTAGAGTTTCAGCTTCAGCATCAGTCCTTCCAATGAATATTCAGGACTGATCTCCTTTAGAATGGACTGGTTTGACCTCCTTGCTGACCAAGGGACCCTCAAGAGTCTTCTCCAACACCACAGTTCAAAAGCATCAATTCTTCGGCGCTCAGCTTTCTTTATGGTCCAACTCTCACATCCATACATGACTAGTGGAAAAACCATCGCTTTGACTGGACGGACCTTTGTTGGCAAAGTAATGTCTCTGCTTTTGAATATGCTGTCTAGGCTTTGAACACCTCCCAGGAGCTGCCTTCAACCAATGATGAGAAAGAGGTGGATAAATCCCTCCCCGCTCCCTCCCATCGCGTGTGTGCTCCACACTGGCTGTCAGCATTCTGGGGCAGGCCAAGCCCGGTCGCCCGCCGGTCACCCACCATGGGAGCTGGCTTGACAAGGCATCCTTGACTGGCTGCCATGCCTTCCTGGTCTCCCCCTTTCTCCTACCATGGTTTCCCAAATGAACTACCTGCACCTGAATCCTTGTTCTAAGGTCTGTTTCTGAGAAACTCCACATTAAGACACATCTTCCTAGCGCCTGCAGGGCCCTCGACCTGGGCGGGAGTTGGTGGGCAATCGGGTGAGCACCAGACTCCAGGGGACCCAGAACGTCCATTTTAAATGCACACCAGATACCCTGAAGAGTGGGAGTCAGGCCTTACTCCTGATGCAGCCCCTGTCGCACGACGTCCCCCACCTTATCCCAGCAGCGGGAGCGTCCCTGCACGCTCAAAGATAAGAGGCACAGGGGCACAGAGCCTGAGTCCAGAGACGGGAGCCCTGAAACCCTGCCACCAGTTCACAGTGTGGCCCCCAGGCAAACATTCAACCTCGCGGGGCCTCCGTCTCCTCATCCTGAAAAAGAAGAGGTGGGACCAGATAACACGCGTGTCTCTTCCAGTCTATGCTTCTAAATCTGAAAAGATTCAAGTGGAGAGAGAGACTGAGGACAAAAGCCCCAAAGTTTAGCAGTTCCTTGGGGCAAGCAGCAGGCACAGCAGAAGCGGGAAGCCCCACAGGGACAGGACCCTGCTCTCACCCACGGGGCTGGCACAGGGCCTGGCCGGCACCTGTAAACACCTCCTGGACCCGCAGATTGACCAGCAAGGAGCCTAGCAGTACACACTGGGCCTCAAGCTCTCTTTCCGTCCCTGCTTCTTGACCCCCTCAGTGTGGCAGGGAGACAGCTGGAAACAGCAGCAGCGACCTCAGCCAGCCTTGGGGATGCTTGGGAACGGCCTCAGCCTCTCGCCACCTCCTCGTGGAAGCAACACAGAAAAAGTCCACCCCAGGAACGCTGCAGGCATCTTGGAAACTTTCCTGTGTCTTCACAACAAGGTAGATAATTGCTTGAACAGGACAGCGGCTTTGGAGAGAGCTGGGGGACTTCTTAGCCAGGCACCCCCAGGGCAGGGGCAGTACAGAGTGGGAGGTGAGGAGGTAAACACTAAATGCAGAACAAAAGCTACGCAGCTCCCAACTCTCCCATATGCATCCTGCCCCTCACGTGCACAGGTCTCTTCCTCCTAATTATTAGCTGCAGGACCCATTCTTAGCAGGAGCATCCCTGCAGGGGCTCCAAGCCCTCAGGGATCTTGCCCAGGGCTGTTTTCAATGCTAGTAAAGCTTCATGAAATATGCCCTGTGCAAGCCCACCCCACATCCACTAACAGGGACATGCTGCCTGACTCTCTGCTCCTTCCATCTGGACGGTGGCCCAGGGGCTGGGGACACCGGAGGGCGTGAGGGCAAGTCTAGACAAGCGCAGCCTGGGGTTGGTAGCTCTGCTCTGGGACAGGGGCTGTCTGAGGTGAGAGCTCCAGTCCCAGGACTGTGTGGCTGGCCACACTGCTGTGACATTCTTGGAGAGGATCACCAGCTGTACCCAAGCTGCCAGCTCCACCCCCCCTCCCCTTGCTCATGAGGGCTCAGGACCCCAGGGGACTGATTTCTTCATAAGTCTCCAAAATGTAAATCCTCCTCATAAGTATTTATGATGCTACAGATTTTACATAATAAAACACTTGGCGATTATGGATGAGCCAGTTAGAGAAAGCCAGGGTTCTCCAGGAGGGAAGAAAAGGGGACATTTCAATCTCACACATTAAATAAAAAACAGCTTAGCTCCAAACCATCTTTTCACAGTCCAGAAACAGACAGAGGCTGGAGCGTTCCCCATAGTGCTCTCACCCCCTCGTGCAACCGGGAAAGGGCCAGGGCAGGCCCTGGGGTGGACTGGACCCTTCTGGAGGGTGCCCTGTAATGCTGGGCTCCCAGAGCCTGCTCCCAGCCATCCTCAGGAGGGCAGCTGCCTGGACGGCCCACAGTCCCCATCGAAGACAGACGCAGACCTTCTTCACCACTTCTTTCCCTCCAGCATCTCGAAGCCAGGGCAGAAACAGGCTCTCACTTACAGGGTCTGAGATGTGTCTCTGGGTGCAGGGAGGGGGCAGGCAAAGCTAGAGAGCTAGGAGACAGGAGGCCCAGAGGTTCCAAGTCCAGACGTGGGGGGATAAGGGTCCCAGTTCCATTCCTGCCTCAACCTCTTAATGGTTGCATGACCTTGGGCAGCTCACCTCTGTCGGCCTGTTTTCCCATCAATACAACAGGGGGATAAGTGCTGCTCTAGGCCACTGCCAGGATTAAAGGAGAGAATGCTGCCAAGGATTGAGTGCGCAGACTGCTAACTGTGAGGGTTAGAGATGATCCGCCCTGGGCCCTGAGGCTGAGCCTGGCCTGCCACTGCTGACCCCAAGTCCTGGCCAGCTGCTGCCTGCTGGGCCGCACGACCTCAGAGGGGGCAGTGCTGGGTAAGTGTCAGCTCAGGCTACCCCTGCCTGGCCCTGTGGGCCTGGGCACACACCTCCTGACTTCCACTTTGCACAGAGGATCATGAGAGGGGCCTGGAAAGGGGAGAGGGCAGTGAGAGGCCAAGGGACCACCCACCGCCGTGGCTCGGTCACCTCTTCCTCATCGTCCCCTCTTCCGTGCCCTTCCTTTTCCCATGCCTTCTCTTCTGAGTCTCTGTCAGGAACCCAGCTCTCCCCTTAGGGTCCCCACTCAGCCCTGCTCCTAGCCCATTCCCCACCTCCTCCTGGGGAGGTCCCTGGAGGCTGTGTTCCCCCTGGTGGGACACTGACCATAGCCCTGGGTGCTGGGCAGGTGCAAGGCGGCAGGCGGGGCGCGGGCAGCTGGCATCCAGCCCCTAGGCTGCCTGAGACCATCCTCCCTCTCGCTTGTCCAGCCTGCACTTTGGTTTTAAGAGCCGCGCAAATTCACTGACATTCCTTCCGTGGAAAGATGGAGTCTATGTCCCCCTGAAACTAAGTGAGCTTGGTGACTGCCTTGGCAGAAAGGACAGTATGTCACTGCAGAGAGCAGGGTATCAAAACCAAGCAGCTTCTGCCTTGCTCTCTAGGAGCAGCTGCTCTTCAGTTACAATGTGAAAAGTCCTACTACCTGAGGCCAGCCTACAGGAGGCCAAGGGGAGGGACAGAGAAAGAGCTGTCCCGCGTGAGAGACGGCCAGCCAGAGCTGCCAGCTGAGCCTGTGGACTCCCGGGATGCAAGAGACGCCGATTACTGCCAGTGCTGTTAGCCTCTCTGTTTTGGGATCATTTTTATGCAACAATAGATCACGGGAATAACCTCATAACATGTTTGGAAAGACTGGTCTGTTCAGGCTTAGCTTACCTGAGGCACTTATGCTGCCCTCCCTCCTCACGGACTCAGAGCAGACATCACTAACCAATCACAGCACACTCCCTGAGGCCAAACCTGCTTTAGAATCCTGTTCGAGCAGAGATCCAAGGAGTCAATTACAAACTGAGCAGAGCTGGGTAAAACAAGTTTGCCACTAGGAACCGAAGGTTTTAGTAGGCTGTGCCCGAGAGATGCCCAGGTTTCTGAATCATCACATAGCCACCATTATCAAACAATGACAGCTTAGGAGAAATGGGGGCAAAGTAACTCAGGCTGTTATCCCTGTAAACCTAAATGGAGAAGGGATGGCACCAGTCACACAGTGGGTTTGAAGGGTTGTCTCCTAAACCATTCTTTCTTCCACAGTGCATCCCACCCTTCACGGATGCAGTGTCAGAAGTCACCCCGTAATCCCCTTGTGAGTGCTCGCCTCATGAACGGCTGCTGCCAGCTCCGCACTGAGCGCTATTCCACGTAGAAGGGCCGGGCTGGTGAGCTGACAGGCTAACTTCCAGCTCGGATTGCTTTCTTTTGGCCACTCCATGAGGCATGTAGGATCTCAGTTCCCCAGACCAGGGATGGAACCTGTGCCCCTGCTGTGGAACTGCGGAGTCCCAACTACTGGACTGCCAGGGAAGTCCCCAGGCTCCTAACTTCCTACTGCTCTCAGAAAGGCTTGGAAGACCAGCCTCCACAAGCCTTGCTCCCTGGGTCCCGCCCACCATCCGTGCCGTCCCTGCAGCCCAGGCAGCTGCAGACAGGCAGAGCTGACCCCACTGCCCCCAGACTGGGCATTCTGTGGGCAGGGCCCCAGGTAACCGATCTGACTCTCAGTCTTTGTGAAGGAGTCTGAACTGCTTGCCTCCTATTTTGGTGGCCACAGTTCAGGCAGCTGTGGACCAAGGGAGAGTGGATAGGCTGCAGGAGAAGGTTGGGGGCCTGGGAGAGGAAGGAAAGTGGCCTACCTGTTGACAAGCAGGAAGTTCAGCGCCAGGCACAGCACGGAAGGCACAGTGGAGGCGACGGCCAGGTAGCTCTCAAAGTAGTCCTGCAAGCAGAGAAGAGAGGGGGTCGCTGAGGTCACTTGGGATGCAGGGGAAGGGCCCCACCCGAGAGCAGGGTCGGGGATCCTTTCGGTGGTGCTTCTCCCTATAATCTTCAGACACCTACGAGTGATGGCTAAGTCCACCCTGAGACACGATGGTCTCTTCCATCTCTAACCTAAGATCACTCACTCGGTCACTTGACAGACACCAGCTTGAGCTGTGCTAAGTGATGGGGACTTAAGGAAGGGTAGGACATTGTCCCTGCCCTAATGTTCTGCAGTCCATGCTCCCATCCATCCCACCTATTCCCACTCCTCATAGACGAGGCAGTGGAGACAGGACTCGAAGTATGTTGACCAAAAAAATAAAAAATTTTGCCCTCTCAGACATCTTTGCTCATTGTCAAATTTTGGAGTTATCCAACTGGGTTAATTATGATTCATTCACGGTCTCACATTCTTGCAACCAAGTGAGTACTCTTAGCAATACACGGGGCCCTGATCCCTGCAGAGAAACTCTGTTCTGACTGTGGATTTGCTCCTTCAATAGACCTGTACCCCAAGATCACAGTCATTTTGGGAAGTGGCTTCTAAACTGGCCAGGATGAGCAAAAGGGGCATTTTCCTGGAAGTAGCTCAACAGTAGTGTAGACAAAGAGTGCATGGGACCTCAGAGAGGATGAAGAATTTCTGAGTATGACGTGCTGGAACTTACAACCGAAGAAGCTAAGTAGCAACTGTATGCATTTTTCAAAACTCAGGTGACTGTCCACTCATTAGGGTGGCTTTAACTGAGTATACCTTATCTCTCAATATACCCATTGAACAAAAAAACCAAAACACAGGAACGGGATGATACATCTTGGCTTTGGTGCTTTTATGTCAAATCGTGACCCCAGATCAGTAATGATGATGGGTTCTGTCAATTACAAATTGGCACTTGCCGTTGGCACTTGCCATCTACCTCTGTAAGAATTAAATCACGTGCTGCTGCAGCTGCTGATTTTCAACACCCCCTGAAAGGTGTTCAGGGTGGAGAGAAAAAATGAGGAACTCTGTGCTCAGGGGACTGGCAGAACAGGTTTTATGAGCCCAATTCTTCTATCTCCTCATACGCAGAAAAGCACTAAAATCCTTCACGGTGACGACCGCTCCTCGTGACCAGCAGCAATCTGCAAAAAACATGTTGATGGCACGTACTCTCCCTTTACCAAAATCACATATGTTCTGACCTCCCCCCCGACCCACCCTGCCTCTTTGGAGCAGTTTCTCAGAGGTATCTGAGGTGCTGTCTCCTGAACTATAGTCCTTATTTTGCCCCCAAATAAAATTTAACTTGCAACTCTCATGCTGTGCACTTTTTAAGCTGACAGTTCTAAGCCATGGAAACAGCTTACATGAATGAAGCATACTGTGTGCAAGTACAAGGGCTTTATACAAATGATGTTCTTTCTTACCTGAAAATATAAAAATGTGAGTACTCTGGAAAGGTTACAACACTGAACTTAACTGGGGAAATATTTTGAATACGAATGTGCCAAGTGCAAAGAACAATGTGTGCAAAAATCTTGCCAATGCTCAAAGAGCCCCAGTAATAGGGGTCTCTACAGAATTTAAGACAGCTTCTTCCCTGTTAAGAACAGGGTGTCCCATGGAGAGTGTAAGCTAGAGTGTGAGGTTTTTTAATGGCTCAAAACACTGTAGGAAGAGCTGTCAGAATTCTATGGCGTTCTTTGGTTATTGTCGTCATTGTCAAATCTGTGGTAGGGGTGATGTGTTCTAAGGGAGTTCCAGGTAGGGGAGTGGGATGAGGGGCCTGGGTCCTGGAGAGAATAGGAGTGAATAAAGGTTTGGGGAAAAGATCCCAGAGGAGGTAGGATTTGTGTCAGATCTTAAAACGGAGGGGGAGCTCTTTTCTTCCTGGGGAGACTCTGGTTGCAATGTGGAGGCCAAGAAAGAAAGATGTCATAAAGGGCCCCTTTTAGTCTGAAGCACAGACCGTTGCCATGGTCCCTTTTTAAGCCTGCGGAGTGCTTTGTGGTCTTTGAAATCTGCACCCTGAATATAAGGTGGTGGTGGCCTTGCAATTAAAATGATAATCACAGCTAGTGTGGTCCATCAACCATGAGCCTCAGAAATAGCCTTCCTCCTTTGAGGAGCTACCTCATTGTTCCTGCCCTGATGGGCTCAGTAGAGCCTGGACTGGTCCGAGGCACTCAATTACGTCTTGACACAGTGGCTGGGCGTACGTGAGGCCAGGCAGGCGCTGGGTGGGCAGAAGCAGTGGAAAAAGGCCCCAAGGAAAAGATGGCTGCAGGTGGGGGCCAGGATGGCCCCAAAGCTGAGCTCCAGACGACAGCTTTCCGTCAGTGGCTGCTCATTCTGTGACAAGTCTATGAATGGCCATCACGTGGGATGCAGAAGCTCTGTCTTTGTTTTATCAAGCAGGCTCAGGTTCCCTGAACAATTTAGGAATGGGGATTTTCTAGGTTATTGTTCTGGCTTGCTGATTTTAAGCAGAAAAAGTTCCTTTTAGTGTTGGAAAGCTTTTAAAATACGGACAAGTGGATAAGGCTAGGACTCCCTCTCTGCTGACTGAGCCCATTTCTCTGCCTTACAAACAGCACGTCGGGGGCGGTGGGGGGTAGGTGATGAGGCAGGGGAAGAATGGACTTGACCAGGTGCCATCTTCCTACTGGATCAGATTGGGAAGCTGTGGTTGGTAATATAAGTGGCCTCAATACATTCCAAAGAGCTTTGTTTCTTTTTTCCCCACATTTAATTCCTGATATAAACGTGGTGGTTTTTACTTAATTAATTGTTGCTTTTGCCTCTAAGTGGAGTTCTAACAAAATGAGGTGTGGTGGGCAGGTTCTTAGGATGTCCTCCGTGATCTCGGCCTCCTGTGTTCAAGCCCTTGAATCTTGTCCTCTTCTGAGTGTAGCTGGGACCTGCCTGGACTTGTTCCTAACCAAGAGGGCATGGCAAAGGTGAAGGGTATGCGTGAATGTGTGGACGGGATTATGTCGCACGAGACGGTGGCGCCATCTTGCTGGGCTCCTTTATTCCTCCCGTGATGGCCTGGGGGAGGCCGGTGACCAGGCTGAGGAATCCCAAGTGGCAAAGACTGCAGGTGATCCCTAGTCGCTGACAGTGGTTTCGGACCAACACTCAGCAAGAAACTGAAGCTCTCAAACCAACGACTGCAAGAAACTGAGTTCTGCTAACAACCCAAGAAACTGATCCTTCTCCAGTCGAGTCTCCAGTAAGATTGCAGCCCTGGCCAACCCCTTACTGCGGCCGTGTGAGACCCTGAGGGGAGGACAGGGATAGGTTATGCCCAGACCCCTGGTCTACAGATACTGTGAGATAATAAACATGTGCTGTCGTTAGCCACTAAGTTTAAAGTGTTTTGTTCCATAGCAATAGATTCCTAATTAGTGAGGGTGTGGGATAGCCAAGTTCCTAGTAACTGGGGTTTTTCTGAATGCTGCAGCCTTCCTATAGCTATTTAAATTCAGTTCCTGATGAAAGCAGAGACAGCTGACCATGATTTCATTCAACTCCTTGCCAGACATGAGGACCGATGCGCCCGTCCACGAGGGGAACAAAGGTTATGCTGGCTGACCACATCAGTGCCCCAAGCTTTTCCTCTCCAAATCCTTTGCTGAAATTAGGATCATTTTTGCAAGCAGCATGCACTGATTTCAAGAAACTGGACTTGGCCTCTACACGACCCCAGGTGTGTGCGTCTTGCCTCCCCTCAGGCCATTTGCGTCTCTGTTTCCCACATAGTCATGAAGCCACGGCCACCGCTGCCACCAGCAGGGAAGCCACCTGCCAAGGAGAGACCCCTGCACCTGTGTGCTGCCCAGGCTGTGCCTGCATAGGCTCTTGCTCCCTGGGTGGCTGTGGGAGGGGCCAGGTGACCCTCTCAGAAGGGTGGAGGAAGCCCCACCCACAAGGTAGGTTTCAACCAATGAGAGGCAGGAGACGGGAAGGAGACTAGAGACACGCTGCTTGCCATTCCTCCTCAGGCCTAACATCTGTTCTGAAATGTGGTGGCTCCGCGTGGCTCCTCAGGAGACACCCCATGTGCCTGAGCAAGCAGCTGTGTTTTAGTCGCAAAGCTGTGGCCAGTGCAGTGATACCACAGCCTGTATCTGCTCCCCTCCATCCTGCCTCACTTCCCTTTTCCTCTCTCTTACTTCCCTAGGACAGCACTCCCCAACAGAGTATGACACCGAAGATGCAGCCTCAGGCTCCTTTCTAAGAAACATCCAACAGCGAAGGCCCTGGATTCAATTCTCGACTCTACACACTGCAGACTCGCAGCTGGTGCTCCCTGCCTGGGTTCGTCTCGTTTGTTTCCAAAGCCTGTTGAGGTTACCTTCTCCTATTTTACTCAAGGAAATATGAAGACAGCTGAACACTGGTTCAAACACACTGCCCCCTCCAAAGCAATCTGAAATCTCCATTCTGTAGGGTGATTTTTGAGTAATGTAATGCTTGGAGATAGTTTGTGTCACATAGCTCACCTCCCCTTGGGACCGATTCCTTAGAGCTCCCTCAATAGGCTCCGTTGTTATTTGTCCCACCAGGCGCCTGGCGACAAGGTTGCAGCCTCCACCTCCAGAGATGAGCCCAAAGGCCCCAAGGACTCTGGCGACAGAGGAGGGGGGCAATGAGAAGACCACCCCTCCAGAGCAATGGCACAGGACCCCCTCCTTTGACAGTGGAGGCTGCGCGCTGCACAGCCCCAGGGGGCAACAGTCATGTGGGCGGTGAAATGAACAGAGCTCCTCAGAGCTGGGCAACATGGCAGCCTTGTTCACATCGCTCATGGAAAACCAGGGGGTCAGTTCGGGCCTGATGTAACTGCAGGTGGGAGACCCAGAAGCTGATAACCCCACAGCCCCGAGCCCGGCTGGGTGACCACTTCCACCTGGATCAGCCTCCCCTCATGTTCTACCCACTCCCTGGTTCACTGAAGATGCGGCAAGCCCCTGTGTGCCCAACACCAGGCAGGTGGTTTGCCATATAAAATAGAAGAGATAAGGTGGCTGATGCCCTTAGGAAGCATGTAGTTGGGTACAATCCCACAGCTGTAGAACAATGGATCCAAGGGGTGGGGAGGGGAGGAGGGAGTTTAGGGGCACTTCCCATGGGAGGCCATGTTGGACTGCAGCCTGAAAGATGGGGGCAAGTTTGCCAGACAGATATGGGAAGGGGGTGGGTGCTGGAAGAAAGAGCAGTGGCATTCCAAGAGGTGGAGGGACATGTGCGAAGACAGGAATGGACGCGTCTTCGCCACTTAGGGCTCTAAGCCCGGCTCAGCTGTCGGAACAGACTACCCTGAGGCTGGCTTCCCTCAGTAGCCACAGGAATCTACCAAGCGGAGGCAGGAAGGCACGAGTGCTCCATTCAATCCACGGGGCAGAGAGGCAGGAGTGCAGCCAGGGCACCCGCCCCGCCCCCTGGGGCTGCTAAGGAGAGAGCAGCCCCATCATTCTGAATTCTCCAACCCCGCGTGAGGTAGCCCAGCTCTGAGGAACAGGAAGAAAACTTCTGCTCCCTGAAGGTCTGGGTGAATCCCCCTGCCCTCCAGTATCTTCCCTGCGCCCTGCAATTACCTCGGGCTTGGCCTCTGGCAAAGGTAACACCAAAAGTCCTCTTTGGCACCTGCCAGGTGACCCAATGGGCTTCCCTCATGGCTCAGTTGCCAAAGAATCCGCCTGTAATGAAGGAGACCCCCAGTTCGATTCCTGGGTCGGGAATATCCACTGGAGAAGGGAAAGGCTGCCCACTCCAGTATTCTTGGGCTTCCCTGGTGGCTCAGCTGGTAAAGAATCTGTTTGCAATGCAGGAAACCTGGGTTCAATCCCTGGGTTGGGAAGATCCCCTGGAGAAGGGAAAGGCTCCCCACTCCAGTATTCTGGCCTGGGGAACAGTCCATGGGGTCACAGAGTCGGACACTACTGAGCACCTTTCACTTTCACTTTCAGGTGACCCAGTGGACACGGAGGCCCTGCAGAGCACCAGGTTATTGACATTTGAACAAAACTGCTTTCACGTGACCTGCACAGACCCCAGTCCATTTGCTCTTAATTCAGCCTATAAGAGCAAGTCAGAGCTGGGATTGCTCCCATTTTACAGATAAGAAGCTTGAGGCTAACAGGTGGATGAATGGCACAGAGGGGCACACTTGGGGAGTGAGGCGGCAGGACGCAGGGCAGGGATGGGATGGGAGATCATTATCATCACTTCTCAAATCTAAGAGCCATGTAGCCGGGGCTGCCTGCCTCACAGCTGCACTAGCCCAAAAACCATCGCTGGGATTGCAGCGTGCCACTGGCTGCCCAGAGGCCAGGACTGGCAGTGCACATGGCTTCCCTGCAGTGAGCTGGGCCCAGCTCACGGGTCAAAGATTTCATCAGGGTGACATCTTCCCTCTGCCCCAGCCAGCAAATGACGGGCTTGATTTTTCCCCTCTGCTTGCTAACTATCTCTTTTCCTTAAACCCCATCATCCATTCCCTTGGGCATTTCCTCAGGCCTGCAGATCTGAACAGCATCAAAAAGGAAGAAAAAAAAAAAAAAGATTATGAGAAAAGCCCTCACTTCTGTCAGCCACCAAAATGGATGGACACGGTCTGCTGATAAGAACAGACCATGTGAAGGAGGACATTATAGTTGGGAAGCACCGAGCAGGCTTCCAGCTTCTCTCCTGACCATGCAAACCCCAGCAGAACGCCCCAGGACAGGTGGGGGTGGGAACCAAAAGCCAGACTGTGGACCGAGACACCAGGGGCGCACCAGGGGGTCAGCGACCCCCAGGTACCAGGGCGGTGTGGAGCTGCCCTGTGGTCAGGGTGTGGGGCATCGATCGTGATGGAGATGAGGAAACCCATTTTTATCTGCGACACCCTGGCCCCGCTTGTGAACACCAGGAACGGGGAGAGATGCTCTAAAAACACAATCTAAAACTCCACCCGAGCCAGCTGGCCAGATGTGAGGCCCATTTTACGATGGGAACATTTCCTCTCCTCCGCCGTGCTGAGAGGCTCCGTGCTAAGCATCTCTTGTGGAAGAATTTAATTCTGAGCTCAGAGTCCAGGTAAAGAGGTTTCTTCGGGCAGGGAGGCCCCAAAATGAGCCTGTTTATCTCTGGCAGGCTCCGGGTAAGCCTCCTCTCCCCCGAAAGCCACTAGGGCACTTTGAAATAAGTGCGGCAAATTAGTCACGAGCCGCGGCCGACTAGTTTGGGCTGGCCACCCAGTGGCTTCCGAGAGGCAGCTTTGCGTGGCCCCCACCTCAACAGCGTGGCAGAGGCAGCTGGGTTCCTGCGGGACGAGAAAAAGCGATTCAAGCCTGGGGGTGGCAGCTTGAGGCAGCAAAGCATTACCTGGATCACAGGGGCATGAAATTAGCAGCAGTGAGCAGGCTAGAGCCAAGAATAGCTTGCCGTTGCAAACTTGCTGCCTTTGGACAGTGCAGAGCCGAGCTCTGTGTCCGGGATGTTGCTGGGGAGGCATCCCCACCCCGGCATTGGGTGGGGTTCCTCGGCAGGCCAAGAATGGAGCAGAGGGCCAGTATCCCCACAAAGATTCAGGTGGCGTTCTGTCTGAAGGTTCTAAGGCCCCTGTTTGGGGCACTGGCCTCTGAAAGCTAAGGGGTTTGTGGCCCAAGGCCTGGATGACCAGGGAGGGCTGGCTCGGCAGGGCAGGAGGGGCAGTGCCTGTTTCTGAGGTCAGACAGGTGAGAGACAGAAGCGCAAATCCACCTAGGTGCGATGGGCACCAGGGACCCAAGGGCACAGCAGAGCTGAGGTCAAGACAGGTGAGGCCCGGAAAGACGACCCAGCCACTCAGAGGAAAGAGGTCCCCATGAAACCCTTGCATGCTGTTCTCACGTCAGCCCTGATGCTTGGCCTCACGGCTGGCCGTCCCCAGGCCCAGAGTCCCTGGGGTTACTATCGCTCTTGCTCTTTTACAGCTTAGAAGGCCTTCCCAGAATGCAGTCTTTTTTCACAGCTCCTTTGGAATTCCTGCCAGCGGATAATAAGCAGAGTTCCTGAGGTTTTCTGGAAGGAGCCTCTCCACCCTTCCTCCCCTCTGTGTAAAGCTCTCTGGGGCTCGAAGGTGCCCCTCCTCCACCAGAGCCGGCTTCTGGGAGACTCCTCCACGAAGCCCTCAGCACCTTCGTCTGCGTTTTCTCCCTCCCGCACGGCTGCTTCCTCCTTCCCTTCTGCCTGACGTGCCCGCCCAGGTCTCTGTGCCCGCCCAGGTCTCCATGCCTGCCCAGGTCTCTGTGCCCGCCCAGGTCTCCTTTGGGCTAAAAAAAACACCTCTTTGACCTCACTGTCCCCAGCTACCAGGCCCCCCCTTCCTTTCACTCCAAGCTCCCTAAAAAGGCGGCCTCTGCCCTCAGCCTGAACTCCTTATCACTCCTGGATGGCTCTACAGAAAGACTCCTTTGAAGGGTCCCCTTTGCAATCCACCCACATCCAAGGCCTGTTCTCAGCCCATGGGCTCCTGACACACGTGCCACCCCTATAATGGGCTGAAAAGTGTCCCCCCCAAATTCACAGCAACCCAGAACCTCAGGGTTTCCTCTGTGGCTCAGCTGGTAAAGAATTCGCCTACAGTGCGGGAGACCTGGGTTCGATCCCTGGGTTTCAAAGATCCCCTGGAGAAGGGAAAGGCTACCCATTCCAGTATTCTGGCCTGGAGAATTCCATGGACTGTATAGTCCATGGGGCCAGTAAGACTGAGCAATTTTCACTTTCACAGAACCTCAGAGGTGACCTGATTTAGAAACAGGGTCTTATAGAAATATAGTTAGTTAAGATGAGGTTATACTGGATAAGAATGAGCCCTAAATCTAAGGACCAGCATCCTTCCAAGAAGGAGAGGGCACCTGGACAGACACACAGGGAGGGCGCCCAGGGAACGCAGAGGCCGAGACCAGAGCAGTGCTGCCGTAGGCCAAGGAAGTTCAAGGCTGACTGGGAGTCCTGAAACCTGGAGGAGGCAAGATTCTTCCCAGAGTCTTTGTTGGGGGAGGGGCAGGGAGAGGGGCAGCATGGTCCCGCTGACCCCTTGATTTTGACTTCGAGCCTCTAGAGCCCTGAGGATGAGCTTCTGCTGTTCCACGCCGCCTGGGTCGTGAGGCAGCCACAGGAACAGGAACCCCCAACCTGGACTCATGGGCCACCTCCCTGGCCTCCTGTCCTGCTCTCTCTGCCACTGGAGGGGCCTTGTTAGTTTCCTCCCTCCTGCGCTACAGCCCTGCCCATTCCTCGGCCACGACAGCCCCACACATGCATCAGTTTCTGCCTCCAGAACACTTTCCACTGCCAGCCAGCCATCCTACCTGAGTCCAAGCTCCATCCTCCCCAACCACACACCCTCAAGGCAAGCCCTTCTCCAAAGGCCCTCAAGGCAAGCCCCCCTCCAAAGATCCTCAAGGCAAGCCCCTCTCCAAAGGCCCTCAAGGCAAGCCCCCCTCCAAAGATCCTCAAGGCAAGACCCCCTCCAAAGGCCCTCAAGGCAAGCCCCTCTCCAAAGACCCTCAAGGCAAGCCCCCCTCCAAAGGCCCTCAAGGCAAGCCCCTTCTCCAAAGGCCCTCAAGGCAAGCCCCACTCCAGAGACCCTCAGGGCAAGCCCCCCTCCAGAGGCCCTCAAGGCAAGCCCCCCTCCAGAGGCCCTCAAGGCAAGCCCCACTCCAAAGACCCTCAGGGCAAGCCCCCCTCCAGAGGCCCTCAGGGCAAGCCCCCCTCCAGAGGCCCTCAGGGCAAGCCCCCCTCCAGAGGCCCTCAGGGCAAGCCCCCCTCCAGAGGCCCTCAAGGCAAGCCCCGCTCCAAAGGCCCAGGGTTCCTCCTCCTTTCCTGTGTCTTCCTGTCAAAGTTTGCTTGGTTTCCCTTTCACTCTCACCCCCGTTCCCTCATTTGCTGGTCCCCATATCCCCAACAGCTGACTGTGGCTCATGCTCACTCCACCAGACCCCAGCTCCACCCATGTCTTTGCTCAGCTCCTTCTTCTGCCCACACCTCCTCACCCTCAATCCAAGCCCATTTGTCCTGTGTTTGTCTGCCTTGTGGGGTCCAGCAGCTGTGGACTCTTCCCCATGCAGCCCGGCCTCCTGGTCCCTCCTTGGACCTCTTCACACACTGTCTTCACCCTTTTGACCCTTTTTAAGCTCCAGTTTGGTTATATGATGGCACATGGGGGTGAAGAAGGATAATGGGTGGTCTCATGAGAGGGGTGTTATTTCAGATGGTACTAGGGAGCTATGGATGGAGAAGGCAATGGCACCCCACTCCAGTACTCTTGCCTGGAAAGTCCCATGGGTGGAGGAGCCTGGTGGGCTGCAGTCCATGGGGTCACGAAGAGTCAGACACGACTGAGCGACTTCACTTACATGCACTGGAGAAGGAAATGGCAACCCACTCCAGTGTTCTTGCCTGGAGAATCCCAGGGATGGGGGAGCCTGGTGGGCTGCCGTCTCTGGGGTTGCACAGAGTCGGACACGACTGAAGTGGCTTAGCAGCAGCAGCAGCAGCAGCAAGGAACTATGGAAGGCCTCTGAACAGTAAAACCATATGGTCGGTGCTAGGTCTAGAGGGCCACCTGGCAGGAGGTGGTGGAATGAATGGAGGGGCAGAAGCTGGTGGCAGGGGCTATGCATGTATCCACTCATTCATTCACTCAAGAAATCTTTTTTTTTTTTTTTGTTGGCAAAGTAATGTCTCTGCTTATTTATTTATTTTTTTTGTATTTATTTATTTTTTTACACGAACTCCCAAACATGAACCCCCCTCCCACCTCCCACACTCAAGAAATCTTAAAGGCAGTCAATCTTTCAGAGCCCACTTATTTTGCAACAGGTAATGGCCGAGCACCCTCTGTTTACCCAGCATGTGCTAGAGGCTGGGGTACTCTCGTGAGGGAGGAAAAAAAAAAAAAGAATAAACAAGCTTTTTAAAGGACAGCAAATTGTAACAAATGCAATGAAAAGAAAAACCAAATAAGGGGATAAACAGGGTCTAATGCGGGGACTTATATTGGCGAGGGTAGTGAGACGGTCACATGTGAACAGAGACCCAAGGATAAGCTCATGAAAGGTGAGGGGATGAATGAGGTTGGTGCGTTCAAACAACTGAAAACCCAGGGTGATTCTGTAATCCAGGGAGTGAGGGAGAGAAGCGGGGACCAAAATGGCTGAGGCCAGAGTTTGGATGTGAGGTTCTAAACCCTTGAGAAGCTGGGTACCAGCACCCACTCACCAAGCCCCCACCATGCAGAGCTATTTCAAGTGTTCTTCATGTACTTAATCCCTCGACACTGCAGACAAGGTCACTGAGGCTCTGGCAGGACAGGTACTTGTCCAAAGTCACGTAGCTCAGACCCAGTCCTTTGTCCCCCTACCTGGCCTCTCTGTTTTGCCTTAAAGAAACCACTTCTGCAGCCTCCATGGGGGCACCCCGGGAGCCAGCGAGGCTGAGGCCATGGAAGGAAGAACTGGAGGGATGAAGGCGTTTCTGAGGTAGGCTGGCTGTGGAGGTAGGACAGAGGAAGACAGAGGGCAGCCCCTCAGTGTCAGGCTTCAGCGACTCGACTGGGCAGGAAGGACGTCTGCTCCAGCGTATTCTGTGCAAAACTGACCCCATGGTGAGAGTCCAGCCCCCTGAATGTGGGACCACGGCATCTAATCCTGCAAGGGGCTTCCTCCCGTGCCCTCTCCCCATGAGTCCAGCGCAGACAGGCCCTCTACAAATGCTTATCCATCAACTCCTCACTCTGCTCGTCTCTTTCTGAGCCCAGTAGTGATTCAGAGGGGATTTAGTTCAAGTTCCTGCTTTCATGGAACTGATGTTCTGGTCAAGGAGACAGTCAGCAAACGCATAAGAAAATAAACAGACAATATGTCAGGCAGTGGTAAGTGTTATAAAGAGAAATCAAGTCAGTTAGGCACCTCTATAACGGATCTCAGAACACTTGTAGGGGGAGAACCACAGGGAGCGGCCAGTCCTGGGGTTGGCAAGAGATTGGCCTGGGGTCAAATCTGTCCAGCTTCCTTTTTTTGGGAAATACTGAAAAAGTCATGCTTATTTGTTTATGAATTATCCACAGTGGCTTTCACTCTACAAAGGCAGAGCCAAGTAGCTGCCACAGAGATCCCGTGGCCCAAAAAGCCTGATTTATTTACTATCTAGCCCTTTGCAAAAAGTTTGCCAGCCTCAATCTAGTTTCGTAAGGAAACAAGAGCGCTAAGTCACCCAGCAACAAAGAGTCAGAAACAACCCAGCCCTCCTGAACCCCAGGTCCTTCCACCAGGCAGGGTGAGGGTAAATGGCAACATCATTCCTGCCAACCTTCTACTCTGCTCCCCGCCCCTCTTCACCTTCACCTGGTCCCTGACCAGGGGCAAGCAGGCCTGGGACCTTCATCCTTTATGTGCTACCTACATACCCTCGCTCCAAAATTCCTGCCTGGAAGATCCCATGGACAGAGGAGCCCAGCGGGCTACGGTCCATGGGGTGGCAAGATCGGACATGACTTAGTGGCTAATCAATCCACCACCACCACACACCCTCAGGCTAGAACCTTAGTCAGCAGGGAAAGGGCTCAGAAACAGACAGCACAAAAGGTCAGAGAAACTGGAAGCCTATAAGCCCACACACCACCTCCACGGGGTGAGAGCTGACTCGGGGCTTGGCCCCGATGTTGCTTGGCCAGCCTGTCCTTCCTCTGCTGCCTGACCATGTGGCCAGTGCGAGGAGGAAGAGGTCTTCCAAGGAAGCTCCCCACCGACCCTCAGTTTCTGCAGCTCCCAGAGGGCTGACGTGCATCGGTCCCCAGGGCTGACCGCTGAGGGCAGGGACCAGGCCCTGTGGCATGTATGTAACGTGGAGGTGGTGTGGCAGTGCTCCAGACTCTCTGTAGAAGGAAACCCAGGAGAACCACCAGGAGGAGGGAGTCCTGAGCAGCCTCGGCTGCAATTCCTCACCCAACATGACATCTCCTCTACAGGGAGGCGGTTTCTCTTTTTGAGGCCCATGTGGGCAGAAACCATAGGCTGCTACACACCTCAGATGTGCACACACAAGTGTAGACACAGACAGGACTCCCAAGAGGACCACCCCCAGTCCTTGCCGCCACCACATGCCCCTCCCCGGGGATGGCCCGGTAACAAAGGCACCCACAAAGACTGCAGTCTGTTTCTGCTCTCTGGATCCTCAGGGTGATCAGTCACATTAAGGAGACTCAAAGCCCTCGAATTTGTTGAGGAAATCGCCTCTAGATTCTAAGGAAGAAAGAGGGCAGGAATAAAACCGGGGGTTAGCGATCAATAGCTTGAGAGGGTCAGGGTGCAGGGTGCCGGTGTGGAGAGGGGCCCTGAGCACACGGGGAGAAAACAAAAAGAGAAGTTGAGGCCATCGGAGGCACGACTGACCGCGCCTCAGGCTGGGCTTTTTCTCTCCCTCTGCAGGACACAGCAAGAGCTAAAAACAGAAGAAAAAGCCATCACAGTATACTTATTGGGAATGGCATGCTGGCTGGGTCTGCAGTTAGAATCAGAGGGTGGACAAGGGAATGAAAAAAATGACTCACTTTGGTTCTAATTTTAAAAAATGGTTTAGAGCAGCCATCCATGTTTGCCCAGGCTGTTGGGCAGTGCGGGGGGAGGGACCTGCCCTCTGCCTGGCAACCACCCGCCCATGCCCTGCGCAGGAAGCCTGGAGCCCCCCTCCCATTCTGCCTGACCCCCAGACTGCCCCCACTGTCTCCTTTTCTGGGATGACAGGGCTCAGGCAAAATCCTGCCTTAATAAAGATGTGAGTTGTGCTAGGAGTGGACTGCAGGAGGGCCATGATCTATCTATATCCAGAAAGGCGCAAGCTCCTCAAGGAACAGCGTGTGGCACAGAGGAGACCTGGATGCCTACCCCGCTGCCAGCTGGCTATGTCAGGAGCACCTGGCCCGCCCGGGAGAGGCAGCCAGTGGGGCGGAGCCTGAGAATCTGAGTGTCTGCCGAAGCGCCCCAGGAAATCTAACGCAGCCTCAGGTACCCCTGGGTTATAGTCCCTACCCTTGTCTTCACAGCCCTATGGCATCAGCATGTCACTTACCACTTCACTTTCCTTCCCTCTGGGCAAAACGCATCCTTATGCTGACTGTGAGGTCACAGGCAAACAGGTGAAGGGCTTTTCAAATAACAGGTTGCAACCCACTGACGGATATGAAATCCACTTAATAGGTAAGGACCAAAATTTTATTTCATTTTCTCTTTGGCTGCCTTCTCTCCTGCTCCTGAGGACGAATCATCTGCGGGCTTGGCTGGGACCTCTCCACGGAGCTCTGAGCCCAGGCCTTATCTGCTTGCAGACATCACCCAGCCCTGCTTCCTCATCTTCCTCAGCACCCATGGTCCCCTCTCCACTGGCCCACTCACACAAGCATATACACTGCCTGCCATTTCCCCTGTAATAGAAACAAAACAAACCCAGAGAAATCCATACCCTCCTGACCACACGTCCCCCTGTAACTCCCGCTCCAAACCTCCAAAAGGAGAAAATTTCAGAGCAGAGCACCTCGAGGTATTTCCCAGGAGTGCAGTCTCCCCAGTTTCTCCCTCATCCTCTCCCCCACAGCTTCGGGTCCAGCTTCTGCCACCCTCCCCCCACCACCGACGACACTGCTCCCCAAGGCCATCATGGGCTCATATCAAAGGTTAAATCCCAAAGCAAACTCTCCATCTTCAGCCTGGGTGGCTGATAAGCCATTTATAAAATCAGCCCCATGATCACTTGCTCCTCTTTGAAAACGACAGTCAGAGATCTTTTTTTAAAAGTGTAGATGCTGCTTCCATTACAGACACGTAGGCTCTGCCAGGTGAAATGTACACTGGGGTCAAAAGCAGTCTGGAACACCTGGAAATGAGGCAGGAGGTGGGCCCTCCCCGCCCCCCGCCTCCCCCAGGGTAAAGAGATAGGGGATTCATTCCCTGAGGACTGAAACTCCAAGACAGGGCAGGACAATTAAGGGAGGAGGCTGGGTCCTACCCAGACCACGTATTTTTTATTCCTGAAGTCAGGGTACCTTCCTGACCACACAGGCACAGAAAGGCTCCTTGGAGGTCTAAAGGGGAGTGATATCTACTGATGCTAAGCTACCCACAGCCTTTTCAATAGAATCCATCTTGGCTAAGAGATGCGTGCACACACATGTGATGATCCTGAGATATACCAAATATGGACTGAAAGTGAAAGTGAGGTCGCTCAGTNTGGCTGTGGAGGTAGGACAGAGGAAGACAGAGGGCAGCCCCTCAGTGTCAGGCTTCAGCGACTCGACTGGGCAGGAAGGACGTCTGCTCCAGCGTATTCTGTGCAAAACTGACCCCATGGTGAGAGTCCAGCCCCCTGAATGTGGGACCACGGCATCTAATCCTGCAAGGGGCTTCCTCCCGTGCCCTCTCCCCATGAGTCCAGCGCAGACAGGCCCTCTACAAATGCTTATCCATCAACTCCTCACTCTGCTCGTCTCTTTCTGAGCCCAGTAGTGATTCAGAGGGGATTTAGTTCAAGTTCCTGCTTTCATGGAACTGATGTTCTGGTCAAGGAGACAGTCAGCAAACGCATAAGAAAATAAACAGACAATATGTCAGGCAGTGGTAAGTGTTATAAAGAGAAATCAAGTCAGTTAGGCACCTCTATAACGGATCTCAGAACACTTGTAGGGGGAGAACCACAGGGAGCGGCCAGTCCTGGGGTTGGCAAGAGATTGGCCTGGGGTCAAATCTGTCCAGCTTCCTTTTTTTGGGAAATACTGAAAAAGTCATGCTTATTTGTTTATGAATTATCCACAGTGGCTTTCACTCTACAAAGGCAGAGCCAAGTAGCTGCCACAGAGATCCCGTGGCCCAAAAAGCCTGATTTATTTACTATCTAGCCCTTTGCAAAAAGTTTGCCAGCCTCAATCTAGTTTCGTAAGGAAACAAGAGCGCTAAGTCACCCAGCAACAAAGAGTCAGAAACAACCCAGCCCTCCTGAACCCCAGGTCCTTCCACCAGGCAGGGTGAGGGTAAATGGCAACATCATTCCTGCCAACCTTCTACTCTGCTCCCCGCCCCTCTTCACCTTCACCTGGTCCCTGACCAGGGGCAAGCAGGCCTGGGACCTTCATCCTTTATGTGCTACCTACATACCCTCGCTCCAAAATTCCTGCCTGGAAGATCCCATGGACAGAGGAGCCCAGCGGGCTACGGTCCATGGGGTGGCAAGATCGGACATGACTTAGTGGCTAATCAATCCACCACCACCACACACCCTCAGGCTAGAACCTTAGTCAGCAGGGAAAGGGCTCAGAAACAGACAGCACAAAAGGTCAGAGAAACTGGAAGCCTATAAGCCCACACACCACCTCCACGGGGTGAGAGCTGACTCGGGGCTTGGCCCCGATGTTGCTTGGCCAGCCTGTCCTTCCTCTGCTGCCTGACCATGTGGCCAGTGCGAGGAGGAAGAGGTCTTCCAAGGAAGCTCCCCACCGACCCTCAGTTTCTGCAGCTCCCAGAGGGCTGACGTGCATCGGTCCCCAGGGCTGACCGCTGAGGGCAGGGACCAGGCCCTGTGGCATGTATGTAACGTGGAGGTGGTGTGGCAGTGCTCCAGACTCTCTGTAGAAGGAAACCCAGGAGAACCACCAGGAGGAGGGAGTCCTGAGCAGCCTCGGCTGCAATTCCTCACCCAACATGACATCTCCTCTACAGGGAGGCGGTTTCTCTTTTTGAGGCCCATGTGGGCAGAAACCATAGGCTGCTACACACCTCAGATGTGCACACACAAGTGTAGACACAGATAGGACTCCCAAGAGGACCACCCCCAGTCCTTGCCGCCACCACATGCCCCTCCCCGGGGATGGCCCGGTAACAAAGGCACCCACAAAGACTGCAGTCTGTTTCTGCTCTCTGGATCCTCAGGGTGATCAGTCACATTAAGGAGACTCAAAGCCCTCGAATTTGTTGAGGAAATCGCCTCTAGATTCTAAGGAAGAAAGAGGGCAGGAATAAAACCGGGGGTTAGCGATCAATAGCTTGAGAGGGTCAGGGTGCAGGGTGCCGGTGTGGAGAGGGGCCCTGAGCACACGGGGAGAAAACAAAAAGAGAAGTTGAGGCCATCGGAGGCACGACTGACCGCGCCTCAGGCTGGGCTTTTTCTCTCCCTCTGCAGGACACAGCAAGAGCTAAAAACAGAAGAAAAAGCCATCACAGTATACTTATTGGGAATGGCATGCTGGCTGGGTCTGCAGTTAGAATCAGAGGGTGGACAAGGGAATGAAAAAAATGACTCACTTTGGTTCTAATTTTAAAAAATGGTTTAGAGCAGCCATCCATGTTTGCCCAGGCTGTTGGGCAGTGCGGGGGGAGGGACCTGCCCTCTGCCTGGCAACCACCCGCCCATGCCCTGCGCAGGAAGCCTGGAGCCCCCCTCCCATTCTGCCTGACCCCCAGACTGCCCCCACTGTCTCCTTTTCTGGGATGACAGGGCTCAGGCAAAATCCTGCCTTAATAAAGATGTGAGTTGTGCTAGGAGTGGACTGCAGGAGGGCCATGATCTATCTATATCCAGAAAGGCGCAAGCTCCTCAAGGAACAGCGTGTGGCACAGAGGAGACCTGGATGCCTACCCCCCTGCCAGCTGGCTATGTCAGGAGCACCTGGCCCGCCCGGGAGAGGCAGCCAGTGGGGCGGAGCCTGAGAATCTGAGTGTCTGCCGAAGCGCCCCAGGAAATCTAACGCAGCCTCAGGTACCCCTGGGTTATAGTCCCTACCCTTGTCTTCACAGCCCTATGGCATCAGCATGTCACTTACCACTTCACTTTCCTTCCCTCTGGGCAAAACGCATCCTTATGCTGACTGTGAGGTCACAGGCAAACAGGTGAAGGGCTTTTCAAATAACAGGTTGCAACCCACTGACGGATATGAAATCCACTTAATAGGTCAGGACCAAAATTTTATTTCATTTTCTCTTTGGCTGCCTTCTCTCCTGCTCCTGAGGACGAATCATCTGCGGGCTTGGCTGGGACCTCTCCACGGAGCTCTGAGCCCAGGCCTTATCTGCTTGCAGACATCACCCAGCCCTGCTTCCTCATCTTCCTCAGCACCCATGGTCCCCTCTCCACTGGCCCACTCACACAAGCATATACACTGCCTGCCATTTCCCCTGTAATAGAAACAAAACAAACCCAGAGAAATCCATACCCTCCTGACCACACGTCCCCCTGTAACTCCTGCTCCAAACCTCCAAAAGGAGAAAATTTCAGAGCAGAGCACCTCGAGGTATTTCCCAGGAGTGCAGTCTCCCCAGTTTCTCCCTCATCCTCTCCCCCACAGCTTCGGGTCCAGCTTCTGCCACCCTCCCCCCACCACCGACGACACTGCTCCCCAAGGCCATCATGGGCTCATATCAAAGGTTAAATCCCAAAGCAAACTCTCCATCTTCAGCCTGGGTGGCTGATAAGCCATTTATAAAATCAGCCCCATGATCACTTGCTCCTCTTTGAAAACGACAGTCAGAGATCTTTTTTTAAAAGTGTAGATGCTGCTTCCATTACAGACACGTAGGCTCTGCCAGGTGAAATGTACACTGGGGTCAAAAGCAGTCTGGAACACCTGGAAATGAGGCAGGAGGTGGGCCCTCCCCGCCCCCCGCCTCCCCCAGGGTAAAGAGATAGGGGATTCATTCCCTGAGGACTGAAACTCCAAGACAGGGCAGGACAATTAAGGGAGGAGGCTGGGTCCTACCCAGACCACGTATTTTTTATTCCTGAAGTCAGGGTACCTTCCTGACCACACAGGCACAGAAAGGCTCCTTGGAGGTCTAAAGGGGAGTGATATCTACTGATGCTAAGCTACCCACAGCCTTTCCGATAGAATCCATCTTGGCTAAGAGATGCGTGCACACACATGTGATGATCCTGAGATATACCAAATATGGACTGAAAGTGAAAGTGAGGTCGCTCAGTTGTGTCCGACTCTTTGCAACCGCGTGGACAGTAGCAGCCCACCAGGCTCCTCCTTCCATGGGATTCTCCAGGCAAGAGTGCTGGAGTGAGTTGCCATTTCCTTCTCCAGGGAATCTTCCCGACCCAGGGGTCGAACCCACGTCTCCCGCATTGTAGACAGACGCTTTACCGTCTGAGCCACCAGGGAAGCCCAAATATGGACTGTGAACCAGGCAAACCAAAATGACTGGCCAAAGGAAACCCAGAAGAAATGCCCCATAAAAGTGATTCAAACTGCCACCAGGGTGCGACTCTGGGACTCTCTCTCTCTGAGTCTGCCTGTGTGTCTATCCACATGCACTGTGTACTCTTTCCTCCCCTAATAAACTCTTCACTTCCTTCACTACTTTCCAACTTTGTGGAAATTCTCTTCTGCAAAGGTGAAGGGCCCGGGCCCTTGTCACTGACCACTGGTCTAGTGGCTAGGATCTGGTATTCTCACTGCCATGACCCGGCCTCAATCCCTACCTGGGAACCCAAGCCCTGCTTCAAGCCACTGTAGGCCGAGGCGACCCGAGATCAGAAAGGCTGCTTTGGGGCACAGGAAATCAGGGCACGGGCAACACAGGTTCAGATGGCCTGGCCTGAGTAACAGTTGCCACTGACTGTGCTTGGGAACAAATCACTTGTATTTTTCGAGCCTTGGTTTCCTTCTCTACTCTGAGGGCTATAAGGACCAAGAGAGATAAAGAAAAGAAAACCTCTGGCACACAGTAGG
Organism: Oreotragus oreotragus; assembly: GCA_006410675.1. Classification (NCBI taxonomy): domain Eukaryota; kingdom Metazoa; phylum Chordata; class Mammalia; order Artiodactyla; family Bovidae; genus Oreotragus; species Oreotragus oreotragus. The sequence continues at coordinate 127,198 of SJYX01002100.1, forward strand.
TTGTTTAATAAATCTCATGGAATTAATAAACAAACTCAGGCTGTTACTGCAGTGGATGGCACAGGGCGAGAGCTTGGTAAAGGGGTGACTATTATAAGGATTCGGCCCAGTGTGCACACTGCAGATGCCTCACAGGAGATGCTCAGTAAATACCAGGCTTCCCTCCCAGCAATAATACCCTGAGCACTCTGTACATACTGCAGGTGGGTCTGTGTGCAAAAGGCCCAGAAGCCACTGAGCCTGACCCCAAGCTACATAGTGAGGGAGGGCACTACTAAAACTGGAGCCGAATAAAGCCCTGTCACCCTCCTGGGCTCCTCCCAACTCCCCTGCAGGGGACAGACAGACCCAGCTTCCTCCCAGGTACTGAGCGCTCACGGAAGAACTGACCCGTGGCTCTGAAACTCCAGGAGCAGGTCACAGCCCACTGGCGGGTCCTCACAGAGGCAGCCGCGCAGGAGAGGGGAGACCAGGACCGCCTCCACTGAACGGTGGGCCTCCACCCTCGTGGAGGGCCACCCTGTCCTCCACCCTCGTGGCCCCCTGCTCTTGCCCGTGTCACCCCAGGTGCTAGGACGTCCACCTCGGGACCCAGTCGGCACTACCGCTCCTCTTCCAGGAGGCCGGCAAGTGAGGAGTAAGAGGAGGGCGGCTATGGAGCTCCCCCAGCTCGCACTAAGCGTGTGACTGGAGGAAGGGCTGAAGTCTCTTCCCCAGGCTGGCAGGCCCTGGGGGAACGGCAGAGGCACGCTGAGGAATTAATCGAGCCCGAAGTGTTTAGGTCAAAGGAATACCAGAAGCCCTGTTCAGTGAAACTGAGCAGGACCCTGTAGGGCTTCTGAGCACGGGAGCCTTTCTGTCCTTTTTTCTTGTAGGGAACAGACTCCAGCTTCCAAAGGGCAGATTCCAACAGCTGCTAATCTGGGAAGGTATACAGAGATAAGGGAAGGGCAGCCAAGAAAAAATAGTGCAGCCTTGGGGCTGGGTTCTGGTTCCAACTCATGGGATACACAATATCTCTGAGATCTTTACAGAATCAAAACCCCCAACAAATGGAATTAGCATTCTTCACTGCAGAGAAGACGACCTGAGGCCAGATTAAAGGCATGCAGGCTCTGCACACACACACTCCTCTTATCAGCAAACCCACTCTTGAACTATTGCTATAAAACTCCTCACCAAATCCTCCCATGTAGGGACACATAGTTTTTTGGGGCAGGAGCCTGCTGTGTCTCCCTTTGCCTGGCAAAGCAATAAAGCTATTCTTCTCTACTTCGCCCAAAACTCTGTCTTCCAGATTTCATTCAGCACTGGTGCATAGAAGCTGAGCTTTTGGCACCACTATTTCTGTTTGGAAGGGTCCCAGTGAGGACCCCACTCTCTCTGAAGAAGCCCAGGCCAAGGAAAGCCATTCCTTGGACTTCCAGCAGGGAGCCTACTTTCATCCTCCCCTCCACTGCCAGCTTTGACAACCTGCACTGTAGGAAGTCCTCTCCTACAGTGGGCTCACTTACATCTCTCATGAGGTAGCCTAAGCCTGTTTGATGGATGATCTGGTAGAGGCTGCTCCTTACCCCCACCTGGTAACCCTTCTCTTAGATCATGTGGCTGCACATTTAGCCTCACCCAGAGAGCTTTACAGGGGAAGGCAATGGCACCCCACCCCAGTACTCTTGCCTGGAAAATCCAATGGACGGAGTAGCCTGGTGGGCTGCAGTCCATGGGGTTGCTAACAGTCGGACAGACTGAGCGACTTCACTTTCACTTTTCTCTTTCATGCATTGGAGAAGGAAATGGCAACCCACTCCAGTATTCTTGCCTGGAGAATCCCAGGGATGGGGGAGCCTGGTGGGCTGCCGTCTATGGGGTCACACAGAGTTGGACACGACTGAAGTGACTTAGCAGCAGCAGCAGCAGAGAGCTTTACAATACTTGTGTGTTACCAGAATCGGATGGGTGGGGCAGGCGGATAGGTTTCACAGCTCACTGGGTGGCACCTAACTCACCAGGTCATCCTGCAGACGAAATATTAGTAAGATGGTGGGTCCACTAGTGGCGGGCACAGGCTGCGTGGTGGAGACTCTGTAAAACCAACAAGTCATAACCAAGGCATCTGATAATCTGTCCTTCTCTAAACTAGTTCATCCTGTTTGCTTTGAACCCTCCTCCTTGGACTGGGATGCCTGCCCTTAGCTGTAAGAATAGCTCCCCAGTCATGCTATCCTGCCCCTTTGGGTGGGGCTGAGGGGTTGGGTGAGGACAAAGCTACCTTAAATGAGAAAATGCTCAAGATTCCCACCTGCTAAATCAGATCAACCTGGGCCCCTTCCCGAGGCAGGAACCCCACTTCATGTCTCTGCCCACCACCTGAAACATCAGAACTCCTTTGGTGGTGACCACTGTGACCCCCAGACCTTCTGCTCCCTTCCAAAGCCCTCTTTTGGATTGGGGTCATGAGGCTTTCCTTCCCAGTCATATAATAAGCAATGCAACAAATATTTATCACGTGCAACTCTTTGCTGGGAACACAAGGACATACAGTAAGAGGCCTGTATTCGCTACCCCTGAAGAGGGAACGGTCTATGAAAAGCGTGCTGTCACCATGGATGACAACACTTCCCACCTCACAGGGTGCAGTGGGGTTAAATGAGCTAAGGCAAAGTGCTGAGAGCATGGCTCCCCAGAATAAGTGATCAGGACCAGCAGCTGCGGGGTGAGGGCCTGATGGGGAAGTGCACTGGACGCTGGGGACGCAGATGAGGAGTCCATAGCTCAGACGGCTGGCAGCAGGGGAGGTTCCCAAGAGTCAAGAGATGCACCTGCCTCCTGCCCCACTCCCTAGGACTGGGCCACTGGGGCCCCCTCTCGTCAGCGGATGGATGGGACAGCTGTAGATTGCCAGGCCTGGGTTCTGGCCCTGCTGACACCAACTCAGACTGTGGGTCCCACCCATGACCTGTCCATGTCCACAGCCCCCTCAGAAAAGAGCCCTGGTGTGTGGGGAGGGGCCATGGAGGACTCATGACAGAGAAGGACCAGGAGAAAACGTCACCACTGTCCTCTCTGGGTCAGAAAGGGGGGGTGTGGCCGACGGACAGTCCCTGGCCAAGCAGCAGTCTACAGGCTTGCAAGAAAGGCCGAGGGGAGGGCAAGGAGGCCCCACAGGATCAGGGATGGTTTAAAAATCCCAGGGCCAAGGGAGGACTGGGGCCGGGGTGGAGGAAGTGGGGGGCTGGGGAGGGATCAGCTGACACCTTGGAAACTGGGTCCAGAATCCAGGCGTAGAGCTAAGGCCCCTGGGCTTCATGGGTAGAAAGGAGACCAGACCAGGGTCAGGCTCTCCATAGGAAGAAAGACAGGGTTTGGCCCAATCCGGGTGTGGGGTGGCCCCTGTCTCCAAAACAGTCCCCTTTGCACCACCTTCTGAACATGGCAAATGCTGTAGCCATCTATCCGCCTAAGTTCTCCATAAAACTGTTTACAGCCCTTCTAACTATCTGATTAGGGGCAGGCTATCGAACCTCTTTGAGCCTTTAGCTTTTTTGTCTGGAAAAACAAAACAAAACAGGGTTACCAAGAGACACCGTGTTTAACACCCTTGCCAGCGTGGTGGGCCTGTAGTCGGGCTCATGATATGGGTCATCGTGGTTCCCCCTGCATCAGATTTTCCTGTCAATTCTTCCTTGTTTACGCTCTATTTTTTTTTTTGGCTCTGGGCCCACATTCTTGTGGTGAGTTTATTCAAAGTTCTTATTCCAGAGAATGGAGACAAGGGGGCAGATAAGCAGAAGGCATTCTAAACCATCCCAAGGCTGTTCCAGGCTGAAGGAAATGAGCCTGAGAAGGCAGGTGACCTTGAAAGTACATAATTTGGGTGGTGGGGGTCGGGGGGT
>SJYX01002100.1:133139-151573 GCA_006410675.1 Oreotragus oreotragus
GGTCGGGGGGTGGGGTGGGGAGGCAGTCTGTGCAAAATTCCTATAGAGTCAAACTCCCCACCCAGAGGTATCCATCCCTGGGAAATACACAAAGGAAAGGACAGAGAAAACCCAACAGCCAGACCCACAGCTGACTGAGCTGCGGGGGCGGCCGGAGACAGACCCACCTGACTCTTCCGGCTCCCTCCCCAAGAGTAGCCCTCAGGTGACAGCACAGACCAGTCACCTCTCACAGGGAAATCAGGACGCGAGGGGAATAGAACTGGGGAGGAGGGTGGCAGAAATGGGGAATTAGGCAAAGAAAAATGGTCCACAAAATTCAGAAACACCCCAGCATGCTTGCTTCCCAAACCCGGCCCATGAATCGAAGGGTGACAGGTCTCTCATCTCTGATGCCAAGAGCCAGGAGCTCTGGGCAGCCGCTGGTACTGCATCTGCACCTGCCAGCACTTGGAAAGAGGCAACAAAGCATAGTAGCAGGGCCTGGAATGCTAAGTGCCTGCAGCTGGGAAAGGACCACCTTGCAGCCGGAGCGGCTCACCGCACACGGCCGCAGGGCAAGGGCAGGCTCCCAGAGACGGGACTGCACGTCCTCCCCACCTGGGCCGGCAGGCAGAGGGGGAGGCGGGACAGGTGCACATGACAGGTGCCCTGGGGGCTGCCCGAGGCCGGGTGCTGGCCCAGGCAAACGGGGATCTTCTGGATGAAGCCCAAGTGGGCTGGCTGATTTACCGAGGCTGGCAGAAAGCTGGGATGCTTGAGTCACTGGTAAATAAAAGTGGATCATAAAGCACCCTGGCTAAGCCAGCCGTCTGGAAATACACCAGGGCCACATGCAGCTCAGAGTGTGGGCCCCATCGCTCGAATGATAATAATAATAATGTTTATACGGCACTCACAGCAGTGGTACCATAAGTGCTGTGTGTGCATGTTAATTTACTTAATCCTCACAACAACCCTAAGAAGCTGGTGGGGGTATAATCCTCCTGTCACATACTGCAAGATGAGCACTGAGACGCTAGGGAGCGAAGAACAGAGGTAGGGTTTGAACCCACACAGTCTGTTTCTAGAATTCCTGCCCCAGCTCCACCATGCCTGCCAGTCACCAGGGTGGCATGTAAGCAACTCCTGACTCAGCCAGTCCAGGGGCTTGAGACTGCATCACTAACACGCTCCCAGTGAAGCCTGGTTCCAAGACCACACCTAGAGTAGGATGCTCTAAATTACTACATTACATTCCTGTGACAGCCCTTCAGCAGCAAAATGAGTTTATACTGGCTGCTCTGGTCCCTAGAAGCATCTATGAATTCCTCGGTTAACAGAGAGAGGCACTCGCAGGGTGTGAGAATCTAGGGGCTGGGGCTGGAGGAGGAGACGTGAGGTCTTAAAATTCCCATGTCCACTTCATCTCTGCCTGATTCAATCAGAATGTCAGGGGAGGAGCCCAGATTGGAATTTTTGAAAAAGCTCCCTGGATGACCATGCAACTGGAAGAGCCCTTCCAGACATGACAGAAGCCTCAGTTAATGTCAGACTCATCGAAAGTTCCACGGGGTTAGGTCAGGGATCTCAAAGGTACTTTCAGAAGAGGGTTGGCGAGCCAACTCCTAGGCCAGTTGAGGGGTATGGCTGGGTCAGCTAGGGTGTCCTGTTCCTGTTCCCTGGGGCAGCCCTAGAGGTGGCAGGTGGCAACCCCCAGTCTGGCTTGCCTTCAGAGACTCCCTGCTTCCCCCATCCATGAGCTTTCAAGAGAGAACAGACACTGCTCTGGATCAGTTGTGGAAACTGAGGCTCTTTCAGCCATACTTCAATAAAATAAATTTTAAAAAGAATTCTCAAATGCTCTGGCTATTTCCCAAGTAAGGTTACTGACAATTTTTATACTAAACCAAAGTATAATAAAACATTCATTTATGAGAAAAAAAAAACCTATCCTTGACAGCTCCTCTTAGTAATTTTCCATCCACTGACCTCTCGCTTTGCTCCCTGGCCATATATCCCCTCTTGTCCTTGCAGTGCTGCTGCTAAGTCGCTTCAGTCGTGTCTGACTCTGGGTGACCCCATAGACAGCAGCCTACCAGGCTCCCTCATCCCCGGGATTCTCCAGGCAAGAACACTGGAGTGGGTTGCCATTTCCTTCTTCAATGCATGAAAGTGAAAAGTGAAAGTGAAGTCGCTCAGTTGTGTCCAACTCTTAGCGACTCCATGGACTGCAGCCCACCAGGCTCCTTCGTCCATGGGATTTTTCCAGGCAAGAGTACTGGAGTAGGGTGCCATTGCCTTCTCCAGTCCTTGCAGTAGGTGAGCCCAGTCTCTCTCCCTTACTGCAACAGTCTTGAGTAAAGGCTTCCTTACTGCTAACAAGTGGCAGAATTATTTTTTCTTTAACACTCTCCCTGCTTGAGGGAAAAGTCACCCCACAAAGTGAGCAGCCCCAGGTGGCAAGGGTAGACCTGATGCCACTGCCAACCAAACCGAGACTCCTCACCTTGACATTCAAGTCCCGAGCAATGACTTCAAGGCCGAGGCAAGAAAATCAAGCCTTATCCGTCTCTTACGTGTGTGGGTGCCCCACATTCGGGAAAACCAGACGGTTCACTGTTCCTCAGAGACATCTGAACTTTCCTCCCATCCTACCATAGCCCAGACTTTGCCTTCCACCTGGAATGTCTCCTCCCCATTCTTCTAAGTTGCAGAGATCTCTCCCTTTATGACAAGATTACTTATCCCCATTCTTCGATTCCCCCTGTCTTCCACAACTATACAAACTCTCATCTGAGCTGGGGACATGGTCCCCTGGGATAAAGACTATGCTTAAAGACTATATTTCCCAGCATCCTTTGAGGTGCCTGTGGTCACATGACTGCATTGTGGCCAATACAATATGAGCAGAAGCCATGTGCTTAATTTCCAGAGTGTTTATGTTCTTATGCCTCTCCTCCTCTTCCTATGTGATGTAATGGCAGGAACTCCTACAGCCATCTTGGACTATGACGTGATCTTGAACATGGACGCTACAGATGGTGGAGCAGCTAGGTTCCTGACAACATGGAATATCATGCCAGCATTGGGCTGGCCCCTCCAGGCTTGCACATGAGAGAAAATGACCTTCCTTCCATCTTGTGGTAGACACTGCTCTTTTGGAATTTTCTGCAACTCATAGCTGAACTTGATGCTATTAGAGTCACCCTTTCAAACCCATGGAGGCATAGACTCAGGATTTTGGGGTTAATTACTATAGCACACTACACAGACTCATCATTTGCATCTCCTCCCCAAGTTAAATACTACAATGTGAAGGCTGGGACTGTGTTTTATCCAATTCCATATTATCCTGCCATGTGAAACAAAAGGTCTCATACATAACACAGAGCATGTCTTAGGGCTGAAATGAATTCCGTCTATGTACTACACTCCACACAGCCTCCCAACTTGCATCCATATTCGCAACATGGGACAAGCCTTCCTAGAAGGGTGCACCCAAGTGAACTCAGCCTTTGTCCCTTCCAGGAAACTTGTTCCCCACTGACCCCCAACCCCCTGGGAGAAGCTCGCCTACCAGGATGTCTGAGTCCTTAGGCATCTCCCCAGTGGCTGGGCTGGAGCAGTTGCTGAGTTTGAATATCCAGTACTCCTGGGCCGTGACAAAGAAGTTCCATGGCAGCAGGCTGCCGATGCCCAAGCTGAAGAAGATGATGTAGGTGCCGTTGTAGCGGTCCTCAGGCCTCTGCAGGCTGGGTGGCGGGCGGTCCAGCAGCTTCTCAAGCAGTGCTTCTTGGTCAGCTTGGAGGGAGCTGCTTGCAGTTCTGTAGGTGGAGTTGGAGGTATGACGAAAGTCATCTTCTGAGATGATGGCCACTGTTGGAGCAGAGAGACAGGGTAGGTGATCAGAAGCTGAGATCAGGTACAGCTGGAGACTCACCCATCTTACAGAGCTGATTCTGCCCCTACCTGGGGATCTGTGGAGTCACCAAAGCGTGATTAGAGACCTTCAGGTTTAATTATTAGGGGCAAAGACAAGATGTCAGAATTGTAAGTGACTTCAGGATGCCCTCAAACTATACAGAGGCCACATGGTAGCAGACAGGTTGGTTGGGAATAAGGCAATATGGCATAGTGGGGCCTGTAGCAGTCAGTCCAGAAGGGCAAACCTGGTCTCAAGGCATTCAATTTTCTAAGCAGCCACAACAAAAAGAATTAGGTCCCTTGATGAGCCAAGAATGCTCTCTAAACTCTTTTCAACTTTGTGGGAGAAAATTAAAGAGGAGGAAAGTGTGTAGAATATGGTACTATCTGTACATAAGAAGCACAGATTGGGTAGGTGAGGAGGGGAAGATACACACGTATGTAAGTATACCCTCTGGAAGGATACACAAGGAATTTCAAACAGTGGTTGCCTCTGAGGAGTGAGGCTGGGGACTTCACTTCATGTTCTTTTGCGCCTCTTGAATTTGGAACTTTGTGAGTATATTATCTGTTCAAAAATAAAAATTATAAATAAAAATAAAGGCATTCAAATAACATTAAAAAAAAAAAAACCTCATAGTGTCTAGAGCTGCCCCCATAAGCTGGTTTGAAACATCTAATAGTCCACTCCCTCATTTCACTGTGGGAAAACTGAGGTCCAAAGAACAGGTCACAGACCAGGCAAATGGCCAAGCCTGGGTCTGCAGCTCCTGCCTGGGCCCCCACCTCTGTTCATTATATCCCACCACGAGACAGCAACTCCCCATCTGCAGTAGCAGCTAAAACAAACGAAAGATTCTGGATTGCCAGTAATAATTGTGTACACGGCCTTGGGCAAGGCACCAAGTTCTGAGCCTCACTTTCCCCATCTGCAAACCCGGGGAAGCCTTTTTACAATGGTTATTGTAAATTGCAACTGGCTGGCAATGCTGATAAGTGTCAGCATCTTCCCTGCCATCCTGGGCTTGTCAGCTGGCTGGCTGGCTGTGGAGTTTGGCTGCAAGGTAAGCATGCCTACTTCTGTGCTCTATATGGCACCTAGGCTGTGGCAGCAGCTTGATAAATGGGAAATATTTCCATAAAACTGAGGATGGGACACTCTGTAGTCCCTTCTGCAATAAATAAATCATTGCATCTAGGCTCACATAGGAGGCTGAGCCTTAACTCAGCATTAAGCCAGACCAGGAGAAATGCGAACACTTTGTCACAGAGGTATAGTATAAGGCCTTATCTGCTATTTCAGGATAGCCTCACAATATTTCTCAGAATTAGGCAGGAATTATCGCTTCCTTTTTATCAGATGCAAAGAACGAGGATGTAAAGTTTGTCCCACATTCAAAAGTGAGAATTCCCAACAGTTAAATCCAGCACTGGGACATGTCCAGGTCTGTACCTGGCACTGGAGGCTGACAACAGCCCAATATGGTAGGTGCTACTCTAAGACCCATTTCACAGGCGAAGAGTGAGAGGTTGAGTAATTTGCCCAAAGTCATGCAGCTAACAAATGGGAAAAGTGAGGTTACTCAGCCAATCAGTCTGAGGGCCATGTGGATTCCTTGGCCTCCCTGGGGGGAAGGTGGTTGGCAATGTGCATCCTTGTCTACTGGCTCCAAGTACAGACCTTCTGGAAGAATTCCTGGTCAGTGAGCTGTGAACAGAGCCGAAGGCAGCACTGCAGGGCACCCTTATCAATATCTGCTGAATGAATGGATTCTGAACAGCCAGGATATGTACCCCTACTGGGGCAGCATGTACCCTGCAGCAGGCAGGCAGGAGGCGGCCGGAAGACCAGAGCATCTCTGTCAGCAAGTCTATTTTAAACTCCCCTGGTTGAGCAGAGCCTTTTCCCAGCTTTGATTCACAGGGAGCTCAGCACTAAAAAACTAATCAGACAGTGTGGCCATGCACGCACACGTGTGCACACACACGTATGCACACACACATACAGTTTCTATATTAGTGTTTAAAAATGTAAAACTTATGACCCATGTAGGACAACAGACAGCCGGCAAGTGGTCCTTTCCAGATGCTCCAGCTTCAGGGGTAGGTGCCGGGGCTAACGTTCAGTCACTCAGGCCACACTCGGCTGGAGTCCATTCTCAGCTCCAGGGGCCTATTTGTCCAGGACCACTCGGCCTTGACCAAGCTTCTGAAAGAGCCAGGAATTTTCTCTCACTCAGGTCACAGGCTGGGGCACTGGAGTGAGCAAAGTCTTATTACTCTTTATGAAAGCTAGCTGCTGGCTTTGGATTAAAAACGAAGAAAGGCAAGGAAGAGTCCTGGCATCCCCGGGGCTGGGCTGGCGATGCCCTGGGGTGTGTTCCTCAGGCACCTGTAGGAATCCCCAGGGCTCAGCCCTACTCCTGTCCTGGCTGACTTGGGGCAAGGGGTAGACCCTGCTCAACGCAGCAGAAACCTGTGGGGCCTGGGGCCACCGCAGACCATCTTCCAGGTCTGGGCGCTGGTTCCCAGGAGGTTTTTGACTGACTCTTAAGTCAGTCTCCCCTTTGTGCCTCGATTTCCTCACCTGTGAAATGGGGGCAAGGGGCTGGGGAGGCTGCCCTATGGGAAAGCACTGTGGGAAACACAGGGCGCCACGCAGACAGAGGCCACGGCAGAATTTGCCTTGGGGTCGGGGACACCCCCAGACTCAGGCGCCCCAATATGGGCTCTCAGCCACCTTCTGGATACTTTGGGTTAACTTGTCCATACCCAGGCCCCCCACATCCAAACGGTGAGGTCCGATCTCAGGAAGTTCATGACGGGGCGGGAAGAGAGGAAAGTGAGAGGCGAGAGCAAGGGAGGAAGAGAATGGACGCCGGGGAGGGGGGGTCACAGCGAGAGGCGTCGCACCGAGCCGGAGGCCGGGTCGCGGTCCTGAGGCTCCAGGGGAGCACCCCCAGGAGGGCCGCGGGGTTGGGGAGGGGGAGGCCGCCCCCAGCGGGAGCCCGGGGAGCCACCGGGAGCCTGAAGAGCTGGGCGGGGGCCAGGCCCGCGCCCGACCGCCGGCCCGCACTTACTGTCGCCGTCGCTCGCCGCCACCGCCGCTGCCTCCCCGGTTGCCGCGGCCACTGCGACTCTGGGCTCGGCCGGCCCTGAGGCCGGGCTCCGCCTCCAGGCCCCGCCCCTGCCCCGCCCCCGCCGGCGCTTCCGGGTTTGCAAACGGGTCTCCTTTCGCAGCTCTGTGGGCGGCAGGCTGTGGGCACGCGCCCATTTCACAGGTGGAGCGAGTGAGGCGCCGGCCGCCAGGTGCACCGCCCAGCCTAGCGCGCGAGTGCGCAGTGTGTCGGCTCCCGGTGCTGCCGCCGCTGCTTCCCCACCGTGGTTCCCGACCACCCCGTCAGCTCCCAGAGCCCTGCCTGCGGAGTCTCACCTGCATCTCTCTGATCCCCTACTGTTCCCCGCACCCGCGGGGACCCTCCCGGGAGCCAGCACCTTCCAGAAGCTCACTAGTCGAGGCAGAGGAGTCGCTAGTCCTCAGGACCACTCCGACCCTATCAGGCCCTCCCACCGGCCGCCAGAACTTCCTGTCTAAATTACCGCCCACGGCAGCCACCGTCTCTCTGCTTTGACCTGACGTCCACGCTCATTATTGTCACATGCCCGGAGGGGCCGGAGTTGCCCTGTGCCCCTCTCACGGACCTGGGAAAGCTGGGCTTGTGGGAAGCCCCGACGGAAGTGTGACGTAACGCTAGCTCTGTCTGGTTCTAAAACTGTTGAGAGTCCCCTGACCCCACAGCGGTGGGTCAGCGCGGGTGCTCTCAGGGCCACGGGGAGGTGGCAGCCTTGTTTCATGGTGAGACTGGCAGAGCACTGTGCGTCCTTCATTAAGCAGACCTACCATGTGCCAGCCCCTGCAGTGGGGCTTGTGGTGTGTTAGGATCAGAAATATATTTGATCTGGTCCCTGGTTCCTGATAGACTGTTTCTAAAACCCATAGAATTTCCAGAGTGTTGGGGGTGATTTTTTTTTGTTATTCAAGCCTTCATTTAAGCCACATCTGAATTTATGCTAATGAGGTGGGCTTGGTGGGCCCCGGATAGCTTCTGGTTGAGGGCTGGTGGAACCCACCCAGGGGATTAGAAGGTTGGAACTTTCAGCTCCATGCCCTGCCTCCAGGGAGGGGAGAGGAGCTGGTGATGACCTAACCACCCATGACCAATGAGTTAATTAACCATGCCTACATAATAAACCTCCATAAAACCCCTAAATGATCCGGTTCAGAGAGCTTCTGGGTTGGCAAACACATCCACCTTCAGGGAGGGTGGCACACCCCAACTCCATGGGGACAGGAACTTGGGACCTGGTACCTTGTTCATTTTGTACCCTTTATATAAAACAAACCAGTGATAGTTTTTTCCTGGATTCTGTAGGCCATCCTAGCAAATTATTGAAACTGGAGGGAGTGTGTGGGAACCCCTGATTTTGTCACCAAGTTGGACAAAAGTTTGGGCATGCTGGGTCTGAAGTTGAAGTAGGGGCAGCCTTGTGGGACCCTTCAATGTGTAGGATCTGTGGTTCCAGATACTGTCAGAATTGAATTGTTGGGTCTCCAGCTGGTGTCCAGAGAGCTGGAGAATTTGTTGGAGTATACATGTAAAAAAGAAACCCACTGCATCTGTTGTCAGAAGTGTTGAGAGAGTAAAAACTGTGCAAAGACCCAAGGGTGGAAAGGGCTGGGGTCTTGCTTGGGAGGAGCTTGGAATCTCCCCGGGGGACAGGCCAGAAGGGGCAGAGGACATAAGAAGCCCTGCAACCTACAGCCGACTTGAGAGCAGACCGATTTTAGGACCAAGGGGATCGAATATGTGGGCAGGCCACGGTGACTGGTTTGGCCAGATGTTGCGAACTGGCTGTGGAGGCCCCTTTTGATAGGTGGTGCTAGAGGTAAGAACCCGCCTGCCAATGCAGGAGACCTGGGTTTGATCCCTGGGTTGGGAAGATCCCCTGGAGGAGGGCATGGCGACTCATTCCAGTATTCTTGCCTGAAGAATTTAGTGGACAGAGGAGCCTGGTAGACTACAGTCCATAGGGTCGCAAAGAGTCGGACATGACTGAAGTGATTTAGCAGGCATGCACGGGAATGAAGCAACACTTTCCTGCCTGAGGGCCATTTACTCTGTGTCCGGGGTGGAGATGAGTTCAGGCTTTTCAGCTGGGCGGAGGTGATGCCTGTTTGCAGGCAGGCAGAGAATGTCAGGGAAATATTTGTAAATGGTACAGTGCTGCACAGCTGCTGGGCATCACCATTGTTCTGAAATGCACATGAAAAAGAGAAGTGGGGAGAGAACGGAGGAAGAGAGGGAGAATAAAAAAGAGAAGGAGGAGAGCAAGGGAAGAGAAGGGAGAGAGCGAGGAAGAAAGAAGAGAGAACACATGAAAATTCAAAACGTCCCAAGCGTTCTTCACTGGGTTGATAATTTGTAATTCTCAGAGTAAAGCATCCTGCCACACCTTGGCTTGGAAATACTCTGAAAGTTCTGACAATTGAACAGACGCTGTCTCGTTATTACAAAGGGACTTGGTCCTGGCCCCGGGAAGCTGCAATGGCATGACAAGGACTGGCTGGGGACGTCTCCTGGTGTGGTGGACAAACTGGGGCCATATGATCCTGGGCCTAGGCTTAGGTGCTGTCTAGGTATCCCTATGAAGTCAAGCCTGGTTTCCCTACTCATATCAGCCCAAGCTAATAGCCTTCTATGAGGCCTGGGGCAGGGGATTGGAGGGTTCAAAAGTAATATTGATAGCTCTCAATGACGCTCTGGCTGCCTTCCCCCATCCCCAAGAACCATCTCCGTTGAGGCTGGTATTCTAGTTAGCTTCTCTTACATATGAGGACCAACTCCAATATTCTTGGGCTTCCCTTGTGGCTCAGCTGGTAAAAGAATCTGCCTGCAATGCAGGAGACCTGGGTTTGATCCCTGGGTTGGGAAGATCCCTTGAAGAAGGGAAAGGCTACCCACTCCAGTATTCTGGCCTGGAGAATTCCATGGAGTTATAGTTAATGGGGCTGAAAAGAGTCAGACACGACTGAGCGACTTTCACCTTCACATATGAGGAACTTGGGGTGTTGAGAGAGACCTTTTCAGAGACACACAGCTGATAAACCACAGAGCCAAGATACAAGCTGTCGCCTTTCTGCCTCCTGAGCTCAGTCAGGGGTTCCATCCAAGGTGGTTTGGAGTGGGGGCGGGGGAGGTTCACATAAACTCATTGCTCCAAAGCCTGCAAACCTGTAGGCAATTAAGCAATAAGAGCCTACACAGAAGGCAGGCCACCACTGGAGGCGGAAGCCTCATCGGGCTGATGCTGCCATCTTGTGGCCCTTCCCTGTCACTGCTGTTCTCACGAGCTGGGCTGCCTCAGCGCATTTCCTGCTTTCTAGGATTTCCTGGGCCGCCAAGCAGGGCATGTGGCTCCTTGGAGATAAAGAATTATCCATAACTGCTGACCCATAACTCTCTGCGCCCACATCACTAGCTCAAGTCCTAACCTTCTCTCTGACTTGAACCACCTCTCCTTTGCTTTGCCTAACTGCTCCCACTGAGCAGTTCTGGACCTGCTGGGGACTCCAGCCCTGACCCGTCTGTCTTCCCTCCATGCATTGGGCATCTTCCTTCCTCTTGGAGCCGGCTTAGATTACATGGCTCATCATCTCAGTAACATCTTGATAATACTCTCAATTCTTACAGCCCTCGACTCCCAGTGGCACTCCCTACGCCCGAGTGGATGAGCCTTCCTGCAGAAAGTCCCCAGCAGGCCAGTGGCTCCACTCTGAATTCAAGTTACCATCTGGGCTGGGCATCCAGGATTCTGGTTGTCCCATGGCAGTCCTAGCTCCTGCTTTCCATAGAAACGGCTGCCATCTTCCTTCTCCACTCATCTCAAACATCTGAACACGTCCCACCCTGAGACGGCCTTGCCTCCTGCCTCCTACCTGGCAGAGAACACAGAAGCCATCAGGGAGGAACTTCCTCATTTCTCAGCACCAAATATGCCCCCCCATCTGCTCCTGTTTTTCTCTTTCCAGTTACAACAGGAAAGTTCTCCTCTCTGTCCTAGGTCTGCCCTCTATGGCTCCAGATCCTAAACCCTCCCCTCCCACCAGCTCAGGAGCCTTTCAGGATCCATCAACCCTTCTTTTTCTTACACCTTTAGTCTAACATTCCTTAATGCATTCTTTCCACTGCTTCTTTTGTTTCCTTGTTTGACGTTTTCCGATGGAAGTATAACCTACAAATTGTAAGTGTAGGGTTTATGAATGACCACACAATGGATGTATTTATGCCATCAGCACCTGGATCAAGAAATGGAACATTAGTGAGTGACACAGGCTGGAAACCTGGGACCCTTTGCTGCAGTGCTTGCACCTGGACAAATGTCTTCTTGTCTCCTCGAGCAACAGAATACCAAGAAACTACAAGGGACTAAAAAGTAACTGCATGCACGCGCAATTGGGGCAAATTAAGAGCAACAAGATACAAAAAGGCCAAAACCCAACTGCCACTTCTGAGGTGCCCAGAGCAAAAGCAGGGTTCTGCGCATGATCCCTGCACAGAGCAGCTCCACGGGGCCGGGCGGAACACCTAAGCCACCCCGTGGGCCCCACCTACCGATACACCCGTGGCCTCGCCACATTGAAGGAACNGATACAAAAAGGCCAAAACCCAACTGCCACTTCTGAGGTGCCCAGAGCAAAAGCAGGGTTCTGCGCATGATCCCTGCACAGAGCAGCTCCACGGGGCCGGGCGGAACACCTAAGCCACCCCGTGGGCCCCACCTACCGATACACCCGTGGCCTCGCCACATTGAAGGAACTCGCTTGCCCTCCATGGAGAATGAGCAGGCGTGCCTGTTACTTGCTGCTCTTTCATGCTCGCATGAGTCCCAGTAAAGCCTCACCGGAATTCCTCCCCGGGTCTCATCAACTGCTATCGTTTAAAGACTCCGGCTGCCCTGGTAACTCAGCTGGTAAAGAATCCGCCTGCAATTCAGGAGACCCCAGTTCGATTTCTGCATTGGGAAGATCCCGTGGAGAAGGGATAGGCTACCCACTCCATCATTCTTGGGCTTCCCTTGTGGCTCAGCTGGTAAAGAATCTGCCTGCAATGCAGGAGACCTGGGTTCGACCCCTAGGTTGGGAAGATCCCCTGGAGGAGGACATGGCAACCCACTCCAGTATTCTTGCCTGGAGAATCCCCATGACAGAGGAGCCTGGTGGGCTGCAGCCCATGGGACCGCAAAGAGTCGGACACAACTGAGCGACTAAACACAGCACACAGCACAAAGAGTCCAGAGGTCTCAAGAGTAGACACAGCTTAGTGACTGAACACCACCACCACCGAGTCTAAGAACCCAGGTCGGGAACACTGGCATCCGGGAAGCTGCTGTGTCTCAGTTACTATGGCTGCAAAATGAATGACCCCAGAACGTCACTATAAAACAACTGCTTAGTATATTACAGATTCTGTGGGTCAGGAATTTGGTTTAAGCAGTTGGCCCAAGGTCCCTTGGAAAGCAGATGATGGAGTCTGGGTTCAGACCTAGGACAGGCAGACCCCTGAACTTGTCCCCTGAAAGCCACAGCTGAGATGGGGCTATGGGTAAAATTAACTTCTATTTCCTGAGCCTCCTCAGTGCCACCCCTCATGCTTGGCACTTCCCAGTCGGTGGCTTTTATGCCTCCCACACCCTAGATGCGGGCACCATTGTCACCCCCTTGTGGGAGTCAAAGTAGCAGAGGCAGGTGAGCAGGAACCTAGGGAGCACAAAGCACATGGGGACGCTGAGCCACATCACGTGAGGGCCTGGGATCATTTGGTTGGGGAGACATGGCTCCAGTTGGACCATGAGGGCTGTTTTCAAACGTTTGAGACGTTTTTAGGGACTAGAGGACTTTAGACTTATTCTTGTTGGTTCCTGAGGATAAGATCAGCCCCTTACAGTGAAAGTAAGTCAGCACTGAAATGCCAGCCATTATTACTGTAAGGGATGAGTTCCCCAACTCTGAAAGTATTCAAGCAGAGATTGGTCAAGCCCACGTGTAGACCACTGTGAAGGGAATGCTGGCATCGGGTGAGGGTAGATTAGCGAATGGTCAAGAACCCCAGCTCTGCCATTCTGTGAAATGGATACCAACGAACCCCTGCAGTCCGCAGGGACTGCCTCTGCCCAGTGTAACCCGCTTGGGTAGTTACAGTATTTACTGGTGTGAGTGAAGGGCATCTGTGCCTGAGTTCCTGGTCATGGGGGCATTGCTGGGACCTGAGGGCTGGCAGCTAAGCCCTGCCCTTCCTGGGGAGAGGAGCAGCTGAGGCCGCCATCCGGTGCAGGGATGCAGGAGGGGGGCTGGGACAGGGGCCACTGTCCCTCTGACACAACCTGAGGAAAGCAGCGCCCAGCCAGGGCCTCTGGCAGTCTGCAGAGAGGACCAGGGGCTCAGGAGCACTCCTGGGTGCCCCTCTCAGCCTGGCTGGTGCCCGGTCCTGGTGTACCCACTATAAGAATTTGCTTTTCATTCTGTTGAGCTGTTTGAAGGCCAAGTCCAGGTCTGATTCACCCCTGTGTACTCCCTGTGCTGTGTCAGTCTATGGATCAGATCAATAAATATTGATTGAATTTCCAAATATCCAGATCTTCTCCTTGAGGAAGCTTCTTGGGCTGAAGAACTGGGATGGGCAGATTCAAATCCCCTGCAGTGTGGCCTGGGCTGGGCGAGCCCTTCACCACTGCAGGGATAGCGGACTCGCTGGTTCCCCCTCCCACGGACTCTCCCCCGCCTCCCTCTCCCGGGTTAGGATCCTTAAGGGGGCACCACCCACCACACCCCTCACACTCATACACACGCACACACAGCAGGGCCCTGAGGCCACCCCAGCACCTCTGGCAGACAGCAGCCTTCATATCTGGCCCATCACCTGCTAAAAGGACATCAGCGCCTTCTCTTTGTAAGGTTTCATTAAAAAAAAAAAAAAAAAAAAAAGTTGCTGCCGACTTTTGCCTAAAAGCATCTTCCACAAAATACATAATCAAGAAACTGTTTCAGAGACGCCAACCCTAGCGTTCCAAAGCATCATCATTCTTTGCGGAAGCTCCAGGCTGGTTGGAGCTTCTGTGGCCCCCTTGCGCATCCGTTTCCCCGTCTCCCCCTCGGCATGGCTCTGGGGGTAGTGTGTGCTCCCCAGACTGGTACCCAGCAGTGATGGCCCCTGTGCCCAGTGAGATGTGCAGCTGCATGGGGCCACTCCCTGCCCCACCAGCGTGTGTTTTGAAATATCAGGTCCTGGCCGTTCCTAATCTCGAGCGCCTCCTGTCCCTGTAACGATGGTCCAGGGCAGGGATTATGGTTAGAAACGGCAACCTGTTGGGAAGGGTCGCTAGACCCGCCCCCGCGTCCATCTGGAGAAGGCTGGGGTTTTGGTGTGCGACTCGTGTACCTGGCGCAGGAGGCGGCAACTGGTTTGATGGCAGCTTTTCGGATGAAGTGACAAGGGTGGAGGTTGAGAGGAAGGAAGATATCCGAAAGTTGGAAGCTGGGAGTGGTTGGCAGAGGCAGTAGAGAGGGGAGAGCAAGAGGGAGGCGCAGAGAGCTGGCAGCACAGCCCCCAGTGGCCTGTAGAGGGCGCTCCCAGGGACTTAGTTAAACGTGGTTGAAGTTCCAAGATGGATGGGTTGAGCTTTAGCAACCAAAATGAGTATGTCTTAATAACCGCAAGGGAGAGAAAAGTTAGGGACCTCCGTGGACACATCGTTAAGGGAGTTTGCTAAACAGCGGGAAAGATGGTGTCGACAAAATGAATATCTGAGCAGTTATTGGAAAAATAAAACTAGTTCATGTTTATACCTTGAGGGGCTGAGACGCTTGGATCAAACCCATTATATTTAAATATTTACATGTACAAATATATGTGTGCATATGTATAGATCTTCCTGAGGGATATAGAAGAAAAGTAACAATTGCCTCAATGGGGGGAGGACTGGGAATGGGGAGGGTGGTAGGGGAGGGGTGAGACAGGAGGAGGTGGGGTATCTACTTTTCACCTATTCTTTTGCACATTAATTTTTAAACCATAGGCATTATAGCATTTTGAATTAAAATGGGCAAAGTTTCAAAAATTTGCCAAACAGAAATGGGTGAAGTCTTCCTGAGTCTGATCTTAAGCTGTCAGCTGGGGTTGCAACGGGCTTTCTTTCCTTCTGGCCCTAGTGAAGGAAGGGGCAGCTGGCGAAACCTGAACCCAGCAACCCTGCCAGGGCAACCAGGTGGCCTGAAGATCGTGGCTGTGCCGGGTTGGCTGGCATGTGCGGCAGCCTTGTCACCTTGCTGCTCTGCTCTAGAGCATCTCACTGGGGCCACCCGGTTACCAGGGCAGAACTGGCCCATCTTCTGCCTGCTCCTGGTTTTCCATCATCCACCCTGGGACAGTGATAGAGGAGGGTCTAAGGGGTGGGGCTGTCACCTCCCTTCCCCCAATTACAGAACCACACCAGCCAGAGAAAACTTACAGAGCAGCAGGTCTAAGGCTGCCATTTCATGCATGGGGAAACTGAGGCTTGGGAAGGAAAAGTGACCCCCACAACATCAGGGCCAGAATCCAGGTCCCCTGCCTCCCAGGCTGGAACTCTTTGCACCCCACCAAGGAGCAGGTGGCAATCAAGGCCTTCCTGCTTAGGTGATGGGATAGATTTAGGGGTTTTAAATGGGTGACTCCTGGGGGGACTGCAGATAACCTACCTGCCTATGGGGGCTACTTCCTACCCCCTCCCTGGGCTGCTGCCCACCTCAGGCTATACCCTCTTTCCCTTTGTACACACACACACGCACACACACACACACACACACACACACACACAAATATGATGGCTCTAAGTACTCCTGGCCTCCACGAAAGGGTGACAGCTTGAGTCTAGGTCTATGTGCGTGTATGCATACGTGCCTTGTTTATCCCGCCTTCCCCACTAGGCCATAAGCTCCCAGAGGACCCAGCCCACAGGTGCTCCCAACCCCCAGGGGGACAGCCAGGCCATCCTTGGCATACACTCCAGAGCCACAGGTCCCTGCAAGTCAGAACTGTTAGGACCCTTCAGGGCATGAAAGGTTTAGAAAAGGGTCCCATAATAGATAAAAAATAAAGACCTACTATATAGCACAGGGAACTCCACTCAATACTCTATAATGGCCTGTACAAGAAAAGATTCTGAAAAAGAACGGATATACGTATAACTTATTCACTTTGCTGTATTCCTGAAACTAACACAACATTGTAAGTCAACTATACNTAATAGATAAAAAATAAAGACCTACTATATAGCACAGGGAACTCCACTCAATACTCTATAATGGCCTGTACAAGAAAAGATTCTGAAAAAGAACGGATATACGTATAACTTATTCACTTTGCTGTATTCCTGAAACTAACACAACATTGTAAGTCAACTATACTACAATAAAAAATTTAAATATAAACATAAAAAGTATCCCATGGCCAAATACATGTGGTACACCCTATATTATAAGACCAGGATCTTCACACATGCCTTCTCCGAAACTTTAATGTGCTGTGACTCTCTACCACGAAGCCAGAGGGTGCTCTCACCCCAGAATTCAGAGATCGCAGAATTCATCTGCAGAATAGGCAATGCATGCTGGAAAATGCTGGGACCAGACTCAACTCACACAGGGAGACTTGAAGTCTACAGGGCAGAGGGGATCAGGGCTGCTGTGGTTGTATGGCACCTTTGTGCAAATTAGAAAAAAAATTCCCTTGAGACATTTTCATCTATAGGAAAATTAATACCAACATACTGATGTTATTAGAACAGTGCCCTTTAATGCCCTCTGCTGGAAATATCTCAGTATAATAAATACATAAATCTTCGATCTGAGTGGAAAAGGCTCCACCTTCCCCCTTAGATATGGCTTTTTTGTTCGGTATGTAACCTGCCCAACCATCACGGCAGCCATGGGTGCAAAGTCACACAAGCCCAGCCTGCCCGTCATTCTCTTTCTGCTGGCATGGTTTTGTCTCAGGTGAGTGCTCTCAACTGACCTCAGCCTCAGCCCCAGGTGAGAAACACGCTTCCGAAGGTCTTACAGGCAGACAAGGACGCTGAGGGCTTCACCTCTGTCGTTCCTCCCTCTCATCACCCAGCCCATGACAGGCTCAAAAGGCTGACCCCCTGAACACATCCTGCAGATGCTTACACTCTGAGAGCACTGGCTGGGGAGCAGGGACTGCAACCAGAGTCAGCATGGACTCTAGCTTGCTCGTGACCATGGGGAAACTCTCAGGCCTCTCTGGGCCACTTTTCCCTGGTATAAAATTAGGCAGTTGCACTCGATCAGAGAGCTCTGGCCATGACCCCTTGACCCCAAACTCATGGAATTTTGAGAAAAGCCGGAAGATCATTCCCAACTGCTGACAGAAAGGCAGTCAAAAAGACAGCAGACTACAACCTGAATTTTTTATTAGACTAGGAAATATAATTTATTTCATAAAAATTAATTTTGTTACAATAGGAATGCTAAATGTTATTTACAGGTTGTAGTACGGAATAAACAGAGGTGGGACTGGGGCCAGCCTGGCAGCCCTCGGGCATATAACCATGTCCACTGCCCAGGCGGGTGGCACAGCCCTTGGCCTACAGGAGAGCTGCTCCCTGCACCCAGGCTCCTGGTCACCTCTCCCCAGAGGGCCTGTTAAGGGAACTGGCTCAGCTGCCTGGTTGCTGGGGGAAGGAGACCAGAGGGCCTTGGAATATCCAGGAGAGGGGAGGGCCCCTCTGGAGCCCAGAACCCTACGAGAGAAGGCAGAGGGAGAGGCACGTAGAAGAGACACCAACGGACCCTGTGTACTCAGAGAGGGCAACCTCCAGGCGGCCCAGTGGACTCGAGGAGGGCACACACGCACACACGGGTGGGGACACGTTCCCAGAGAGGCACGCCGATGTGCCCACAGATAAAAGCACATGCATACACGCACAGATGTGCAAGCACACCCCAGAGATGAGAGAGACGTCAACACAGCATGTAGGCCCTGCAGCGGCACTTAATCTGTGGCTCTCAAGGTACTCCGGGTGCGTGGGGCTGCCTCTCAGGCCTGAATAAGCCGAGAAACCTCCATGCCACCCTGAGGCGGGCAGTGTGCAGACACAGTCACAGTAGCCCAAGCAGATTGATGGAGCCAGCAAATCCTTTCCAGGCTTCCTTATAAAGCTGGACAGTTTGAGCCCTCCCAGGAGGCTTTAGCCAATTGGTTCTGTGCTCCAGGCCCTGGTACACAATTTCTGGAAATCAGGTCAGAAATGGCACCTGGGTGGCTGGCCTGGCCTCATCCAACAAGAGCTCCTGGGAGCCAAGGAAGCACGTTTCTCAGGGTGGGGCAGGGAGGAGGGTAAGGGAGGAGAGGAGGGAAGGAAGGGAGGAGGGGCAGGGAGGAGGGAAGGAAGGGAGGAGGGGCAGGGAGGAG
>SJYX01002100.1:151614-175049 GCA_006410675.1 Oreotragus oreotragus
AAGGGAGGAGAGGAGGGAAGGAAGGGAGGAGGGGCAGGGAGGAGGGAAGGAAGGGAGGAGGGGCAGGGAGGAGAGGAGGGAAGGGAGGGAGGAGAGGCAGGGAAGGAGGAGGGACAGGGAGGGAGAAGAGGAAGGGAGGGAGGAGGGGCAGGGTGGAAAGGAGGGAAGGGAGGGAGGAGGGACAGGGAGGGAGGAGAGGAAGGGAGGGAGGAGGGGCAGGGAGGAGGACCATGGCAGACCACAGTCAACTTCAACCCAACAGGATTCACCTCAGAAGCCTAGAACGATGTATCAGAGACCAAAGAGCCTCAGACAGCAGCTGTGGAGCCTTCTAGGTCTAAAAAGGAAAAGAGGCCTTGAGAAGGCAGTCAGATGCCTGAAGTCACAGGGGCCTCACAGCAAAGCTGGAGCTTGAACACCGGTCTTTGGACTTCAGACTGCCCTCATGTGACCACACAGGCCCAGACAGCTCAGACTAGGAGCAAGCAGAGAGACTGAGCCCGAGGCGGATGGCACCTTTGGCAGGGAAGGCTCACTGCTTTTGTTGAGGTAACGTCCACACAGGCACTGGGGTAAAAGTAAAAGGCTGTGGTCTCAGCCTCAGGGGCTCAAGCCTGATGCAGGCCTGGCCCCTTGAGCAGCCTTGATAAAAAGGAACCTCTCTCAAACCCAGCAGGCCCTCGATGGCCGGCCGGCAGCCTGTTCCCCAGGGGGTTGGGGGGTGGTGAAAATCTCACTGTCTCCACATGCCCCCAAGTACACGGCTGGGATGCTAGGCTTAGGACCCTGGCTGGGACTACAACCCCCTAACCTGCTCTTCTCCCAGGAGATCAGACTTTCAAAGGCCAGGATACGCCCAGGCTGGTCCCAGCAGCTGCTCCTGGACCTGCTGGGGCAAGCCCTGGGGTGAGTGCCCAGAGCTGGCACTTGCTTTGTCCTGGGTGCCAAGGAGGAGAGGCCTTTGATGTGGCCTCTGTGCCAGCTCATGAGTCTGGTTCTAGCTATCACCAGATGGCTGGAAAGGGACCTTGATGGCCCCTCGGAACCTCCTGGAACAGGCAGGCTGGAAAGGGGGTGCCACACCCGTCTCCACCCTGCTGGTCAAAGCTTCCTTCAGATTCTCCCAGACGGCAGAAGCAGAGTGAGAAGAGGGTTGCAGGGAGGTGCCTGGGGAGATCAGAGCTGGGAAGATAGCTCTCTACCCCTCCTCCTCCACTCTGGGCAGGTGTGCAAAGCACAGCCAGACCAGCCGCCTCCCTGCCGCCCACAGGGCTGGCTGCTCACACGTTCCTCAAAGCCACACCACCCCCAGGAGCTCAGGCTTCTGAAGCAGGAGAGCCCATCCTATCCTCCCTTTCTGTTTTACAGGAGAAATGGAAGGGAATCTGCTAGGGAAGGGCAGGTCCTGGATGCCTGGGCATAAGAGAAGGCCCACCTGCTCCAGCCCACCTGGTCTAGAGGCTGGGGTGTCCCAGCTGGCCCTGCCTTGGGGTGGGGGAAGAGAGGAGTCCACAGGGGAGTCTCATCTCTGACTCCTTTCTCTGTGAGGACCCTCTCTGGGCCACACCCCTTCTCCAGAAGCCCCCAGACCATAGTACTCCCTGGCTGGGCTGGCCCAACCACATTTTCCATCCCAGATCCTTTTCATCTGGATTCCTGGGAACCCGGAGGAGCCATGGGGGCACCTGCCTGGGGCTGTGAGAGGGAGGCAGGACCCCACCCCACACCAGACCTCAGGCCTCCTTGGCTTTACTGATTCAGCATCTGTTTAAGATTTCAGAAACACGGGACCACGGCTCAGACCTCATCTGACCCTGGAGAAGTGCGGAAGCTGAGGGCTTGTTAGAATTTAGTCTAAGATGGAATCATTAGCAGCAAAGGGCTACCTATTCAGTCTCTCTCCCTGATTCTCTCTCTTACACATATACACACACACAGGCTGCTGGCCAGAATCAAGCACGCCCACACCCACACTCAAGAAAAGCGTTTTCTATTTTTGTGTGTTGTTTTTTCATTTTCTTTTTTTTTTTTTCTTAAAAAGAACTTATCCAAATATCTGGATAATAAATCATTTGCGTTTCCTAAGAAACTGGGTTTTCTTTTCCCTTGTGGTTTTGGTGTTTTTTCTTTTTTTTTTTTTGAGCCTTACTAGTGGTTGGAAGCTTTCTTTCTTTCCTCTTCCCTTTCATGTATGGACAGGAGAAAGCAGTTTCTCTGAATTGTACTTGACTCTTCAAAGAGGAAAACGGTGTGAACGGAGAGGGAGGAGGGAGAATCAATAACCGAGGAAGAAAATAAGGAACACAACTAAACAGGTGCCCCGAGAGTTCCCGGGGCTGAGGGTGGGAGGGCCACCTCCTTGTTCCCTTAGCTGCCTCCAGAGGGCCTGGCCCCTCCCGCTTCCTGCACAGAGGTGTGAGGTCAGGAGAGACGCACGGGGTGGAGAAGGACCGCTGAGTCCTCCCAACAACGAAGTCCATGGATCTCCTAAGGCTGGTTGTGGTCTGCGGGTGGGGCAAGGTGGGGGAGGAGGAGGAGGGGCGATTCTGGCTATGAGCTCAGGGGCAGAGGAGGCCCAGCTGCCCCCAGGAGGCTGCCCCCCAGGAGGCTGCCCCGTGCCTGCCTGTGCCCGCCTCCCGCTGGCCCCTCCCAGCCCGCAGGAGCAGGCCAGCTCAGCACTCCCCATCAGTAGCCATGGCCACCAGCATCTCGCTCTTGCCCATCTCCTCCAAGGCACTCGCCAGGCTGTTGAGGTCCCCATCGTCCTGCTGCAGGGCTTCCCAGAGGTCCAGGATCACACCCGTGGGGCTTGCTTTGGTGGCAAAGTAGTTCAGGTACCTGATGGAGGGAAAGAGAAAGACCCTGGGCTCTCCAGACACTCAGCCCTTCCCAGGGGCTGTGGGTTGAGGGGCCCCTGGGAGGACCTCCCCACAGCACCGGGACTGTGGGCTCTGGACCCCCACAGTCCTGGGTCTGAGTCCCAGCCCCTCTGCTTGCACACTGAATGGCCCCAGGCCATACAGTGCTCCTCTTTGAAACTCAGTGAGGATGACTATTGCCATTATATTTGTCCAGCATTTTAAGCTCTCCACAAGAGTTCTGACACCAGGATGGATTCTGCCACCCAGCAAGCATTTCCAGAACACCTGATGATCTGGGCACAGGGCTGCTGCTGCTGATCACACCTGGCTGGTATCCTGGCTTGACCTGATTCTCATGGGCTGGCACTCTGAGCATGATGCTCTTCAAGGAACCACTATCAGGCTGCTTACCCCGTGGGGACACTGGGAGGGGGGCGGCTGTGGTCCCAGCCTGGCAGACCATCTTCACACTCACCGGTCCATGGAGAGCTTCTGTGCCAACAGCCGCCAGTCATTGCCACGTGAGTTGGGGGCATCCAGGCTGTTGCATATCTTCTGGCGGATGGACAGGGGGATCTTGAAGGCGTAGGGTCCCAGTTGGGTGGTGACCACACTGCTGGGGGCGGAGCAGAGGGCGTCTAGGGAGCCAGCAGGCGTCTGGAAGGACAGGGAGCAAGGGTGAGATGGGGAGAGGGCTCCCTGTGTGCTATGCCACTGGGCATCTGTCCCTCCAGCCTCCCTGCCCAGGGACTGTGAGCTCAGGGAGACTCTGGCATCTCTCTGTGCTCTGGGTGGGTTCCAGCTGCTCAAAGGCCTTGTTCCCTGGAAGGTGAGCTTTCCAGGACCGGGGCGGCACACCCTTCCCCAGCCTCAGGGCACAAGCTAATGCATGGCCCCGGCCAGTGCTGATGCTGTCTCGTGATTACAAAGCCACGAGGGCCTCAGCCACAGTCTCATTCACGTGGACCCACTATTACACAAGCAAAAATGAAGTCTAGAAAGGGGAAGTGACTATCCATGGTCACATGGTGAGTCAGTGACAGGGCTGGGTCTAGACTGCTTCCAGCACTCTCTCCACTGCACTGCAGGGAGGGCCCGGCACTGTCCCCCTGGGTGCCTCAGGTTTTATAAACCTGTCTGGGTTATAGTGCTGGAGAACTGCAATCTGGGTTATTGCGGAGATACGAGAGCCACGATCCCTGCCCACCATTAAATCTTTTTTCATCTCCCAGGTGGGGATCCTCGTATCTGTCTCCCTGGTGGTTGTGAAGATGTGGTGAGATTTGGTGCAGGTCAGGCCCAGGCTTGCACTCAGTAAGTCACAGCTGTGGGCCAAGAATGAGCACGTCCCAGCTCAGACATGGGAGGTGAGGGGCTTCCCAGGGCCTGCCAGTGGTAGAGAACCCACTGCCAATGCAGGAGGCATAAGAGACGCGGGTTCGATCCCTGGGTCGGGAAGATCCCCTGGAGGAGGGCATGACAACCCACTCCAGTATTCTTGCCTGGAGAACCCCACGGACAGAGGAGCCTGGCGGGCTACAGTCCATGGGGTCACAAAGAGGCAGACACGACTGAAGCGACTTAGCATGCACGTTGGCCAAGAGTGAGCACGTCCCAGCTCAGACATGGGGGGTGAGGGCACAGTTCTGTGGGAGGTGGCCCTTCCCCCAGATGAGGGAGAGCCTCGGGTCTGCGCCCTGCAGCGCCCAGCCCCGTGGGGTATCCGCGCTCTGGCCCTCACCTCTGCCAGCGTGGTATGAAGCTGGAAGATCTGGCCCTCCCCCTCCACCTGCCGCACGCAGATCTTGCAGGTGAGCTCCGTGGAGGCCAGGCTGTGCCTCTCCAGCGTGAAGGTGCAGTGCAGGGCCTTCTGGCTGCCACTCCAAATGTGGTAGAAGGGGATTTCCTGGGGGAAGCAGGCAGGGCTAAGGAGGTGAGGCCAGCTGGCCCTGCCCTCAGGGAATGGAGGGGTGGGCAGGAGAGGGGGCCAGCCTTGGGACCTTCCCATCCAGGTAGGCAGAGGAAGAAGAGCTGGGTAAGGGCCCTCCAACTGAGAAAGGGAATATACGGGTAAAATGACTGTGTGTGTGTGTGTGTGTGTGTGTACTTATGTGTGTGCGAGACTGTGGGACTGCGAAGCCTTGTGGACTCAATAGCTTCACACGGATGGGGATGGGCAGAGGGGCGTGACCGTCAGAGATTAGTCTGGACAATCTGGCAGGCATGAATGCCCTTAGAGATGGTAAGACCTCTTTACAGATGATGTATACAGACAGTGTGTGTGGGAGTGTATGACCCGGGTCCCGGGGGAGAAAGAGAGAGCCACAAGGGTGGGTGTGGGGACCAAGGCTGCAGGACAGAGAGGGAAGGTGGGGAGGAGGGCAGCCCTCTCCCCAGCTCCACCCCTCCCCCTCCTTTGGCCCAGCCCTCACCTGGTACTTGGCGAGCAGCTTGCTCCTCCAGTGGGCATGGGGGATGTCATGAAGGGAGAGGCGCAGGTTATGGTAACTGTCCTTAAACAGCAAGGGTTTTGGCTCCTCCACTAGGTAGCCACCCAGCGTCCGTTCCAGCTCCAGTACCTCCTGTGGGCCAGGGAGCAATGAGAAAGGGGAGCCCATCACATTGGGCCAACAGGCTCTTTCTTGCTGCAGGTGTGAGACTGGGGGACACATGTGGGCAGAGGGAACCAGGCTGTAACGTTGAGAGCAGGGTCCATCTGAGGCACAGGACTGGACATTTGGTAAGTGCCCAAAGAAAACTTACTGTGTGGGTGGATGCATGGGTGGATAGACAGAAAAATGGATTAATGAATGGACAGATAGTGGGATAAGAAGATGGGTGAATGGATTTATAGATGACCAAATAGATACATGGATGGCTCAATAGACGGGCTGACATATAGATGGGCGGATAGATACAGACAGACAAAATGATGTGTAGATGAAAATACAAATGGATGGGTGTGTAAACAGAAGAAGGAAGAAAAGATAAATGGATTGGTGAGTGATGGCTGGATGACTGGATGGATGGACAGAGACTGAATAAACAAAGAATGACATCAAACCAACATGTGGCAACTTCCCTCTTGATCTCCATTCCATTCTCTGACCATAGGTGGATGTTAGCCAGTGCCCTAGGACCAAGAGATCCAGGCTGCAAGAACATTTCCCCAGAGCCTCTAACCCATTATGGGCCTCCTGGAATTTCAAGTCAGCCTGGTCTCAGGAGGAGACTCTCCCACGAGGCCTTTTCACCTGTGTTGCATCAGTCAGCAACTTGGAACCTGAGACAAGTCACATGAGACCGGGAAGCAAAGGAGCTAGAGGAGCCCACAGACCATGGGTGGAAGAAGCCACAGGAGCTCTTCCCTGGAGCCACAGGAACGGAGGAGGCGTCACAGAGCCGGGAGGCGGAAAGATGGAAAAGGAAAAGGGGTTTAAACAGGGCCAAGGGTCTGTGCTCTCCCACTGTGGCAGGATGAGACTGAGGTCCTGGGAACCGCTGGGAGGGTGAGCAGAGAATGGACAGGGTCTTAAAGGCTAGGGAGACAGGGAGGTACTAACGCCTGCTGTTATCAGGTTGCAGGTGCTAAAATCCTTCTCTCTCTGCCTGCTCTGAACCCCTCCTCATCTGCCATGGCTCCCTTCACTTAGGGGCACTATCCACTGTTCTGCCCACACTAGGAGCTTGGCTGTCAGTCCTGACCCTTCCTTACCTCCCCTTACTCTTTCCACTGGTCACTGCTTCTGTCCATTCTACTAACTAAACAGAGTTCAGCCCCCTTGACTGCCTGTTGTCCAGGGTCCAGCGGAAGGTCTGGCGACAGCCTCCCAGTCTTTTGTCTATCCATCCCCACAATGTAGCTTTCAAGAGAGCACCTGTGACTAGGTGTCCACCAGGTCTCTGCCCCTACCCACTGGTTGGCTTTCAAATTCCCTGGCATGACCCCAAGGCTGTTGGGAGGCCGAGCCATCCCGTCTCTTGAGCGCCGGCTCTCATACCCCAGCACGTTTTGGCACACAGAACACCACACCTGCCTCTGCATAAACTGCTCTGTCTCCCGGAATGCCCTTCTCCCTTCTCTGCCTGGAGCTCCCACCTGTCCTTGCGAGCTTAGGGCTAAGGTCAGCTCTGAGAAGGCTGTTGGGCAGACCCCCTCCCCAACAACCAAGCCCCGCCAGCCCGCATCTCCAGGCTGATGCTCCCGCAGCCCCACATCAGTGATCCTCAGGTCTGGCTCCACCTCTAGTCCGCAGCTTGGTGAGGGCCGAACTGTGCCCGACTCATCTCTGTATCACGAGGGTCTGATGCCATTTCAATGTTTGAGGAATGAAGGAATGACTGGATGAGGCTGATGCTGGCAGAGGGTGCCTGGCAGGTGCCATGATCCCGGGGAGGGAGTACTGGAAGGTACCATGCAGTGGGCTGGCTGTGGGTGAGGCACCTGCAGTGTGTGGGCCTGTGAGGGCGTCCATGGTCTGGCCTTACCTTCAGCGCTACAGGCGTGTCCTCCAGGCAGTAGACTCTGAGGCTGTACTCCAGGGAGGTGCAGAGGGCCGGGGCAAAGATGGCCAGCTGGAGCCGCTTGACTGCCGAGCGGGAGTAAGACTCACCCGTGAACACGTAGGTGCCCAGCTGGTCCAGTAGGATGTGGCAGGACCTGGCCTCCAGCTGGCAGTAGCAGGGGGTATTCAGGGTCTCCTCATCCAGGGTCACCACTTCCTGTAGGGTCACAGCGGGTGGGGGTGAAGTGGCCGGGCCCCCTCCAGCCAAGGCCCTGGAAGGGGTCCATCCAGGCTGGGCCAGGATGAAAGGGGCTTTCAGATCCTAAGGCCCCCCAGCCTTGCCTCCTCACCTCCCAGTGGCCCTGGTGGGCCTGGGTCTTGAGCTGGAAAATCCAGTTGCCAGCACTGACTTCTGCGCAGTGGGGCACCGTGAGGATGACAGGGCGGCACAGCAGGAGGCCCGTGGGCCCGCAGGTCACTGCGGGGCTCAATACTGTCTGGGTCCCTTCTGAAAGTGGGCTGGGGCAAGGTGAAGGGTGAGAGGGAGGCAGTGAGGAAGCGGGGCTGGGCTCCCCCCTGCCCTGCTGCTGGGGTGAGAGAAGGCAGTTCTGTACCCCTGGGGCTCCCAGAGTTAAGGAAAAATGGCACAGACCTTGAAATCGTTTCTAGACTTTTGCTATTACATTGCAACATTCTCATAGCCAAATCTTTGCTCCTATTTTCAAAGGTTCTGCACTCTGCAGATGCTGTGGATAGGTACTGCTAAAAAGCCCTCTGGAAAACTGGTACCCATCCACACTCCCACCAACGCGCCATGGAGGGCTGTGTTCCCACACTCTTGCCAGCATGAAGGTACTGTGACATTTGAAAATATCTTTGCAAATTCATGAGCAGGGAACCTTCCAGCACCTCATAGCTCTTTTACTACTTCTCTGATTTCAAATTAAGTCGAACATTTTCTCATAACTTACTGGCCACTGTGTGTGTGTGTGTGTGCATGCATCTGTATGTATGACAGTGTGTGTGTGAATCACTCAGTCATATCCTTTGTCCATTTTTGTACTGAGATGTTCAGTTTTTCTTACTGTTCTCCCAAACTTCTTCATATAGTTAGGATATTAACTCTTTGTCATATTGTAGCCAGCTGGTCATCTGGCTTTCAGTTTTATGATTTGTTGAGCTGGTTTTGCATGACTTAAATGGGAACAAATATTGAGCAATGTCTTCCTTGAACTATCTCTGGTCTTGGCACTGGGCTTAGAAGGGGATATACTTGAGCCCAAGGTGGGCAAGCAGCAGGGGGAGAGGCCAAGCAGAGGGCAGCCAGGCTGGGGCTGGGTCTCTCTACTCACAGAGTGTTTTCTGCCTTGTTGATGAGGAGGTACATCTCATAGAACTTGCCCTGGGGGATGGCTCCATTGGGCACCAGCAGGCTGACCCCTAGGGGGAGAGAGAGGTCAGTAGGGAGGGGCCCGAAGGAGTCCAGGAGCTTAGCACAGGGGATGGGGGGTTGGCCTCCAGCTTGGAATAGGGAGAGAAAGACATCTTCTGAGATCCTGGTGGTCACCAGCAAGGCCTGGGGAGAGCAGTTAGGTGCCAGGAAAGGCCAGGTCACTGGCCGCAGGGGGGCTGTCCAGAGGGACCGCACAGGAGAAGCATTGTAGTAGGATATAGAGATAGGCCAGAGTCCTGGAGGCCGAAGGGGTGGTTCCAGCCCCAGCCTAGCTCAGGGTATGACACGGGGAAACTGTCAACTGCTGGCTGTGCAACCTGAGCTGGGCAGCCCTGTCTTTTTAACAGCACCCTGTGGTTTCTTGACTACTTGGCAGTATTCTTTCCCACTTACTCGATAGTGAAATTGAGGTTTAGAGAGTTTGCCTCCCCGAGCGAGGCAGAGGCAGGCCTGGACCTCAGGTCTTCATTCATCATCACTTTATCCCCTTGGGCCTCACTTCCCATGGGACCAGAAAGTCCTATTTTCGGCTGGCTGAGTGTTGGACTGTCTAGAGGGGAACATGCCGAGGCCAGGCTGATGGGCAAGCAGAGCAGGGACCCACCTGTGCCAGGGATGCTGAGCCTCCCGCCCAGGCAGCCAAAGGTGCCGCTGACACTGCTCGCCGGGTCACGGGGCAGGCCCAGGAGCTGCTGGGAGCCGAGGCTGGCACTGCGCAGGTGCAGGAAGTGGGTGTCCCGGGCAAAGTCACCAGGGTACGTGCCGGGCGGCAGGACTCCCAGCAGGTCGGCCCCGTCTGGCCCCAGGCCTGGCCCAGAGCTGGTGGTGCCAGAGCTGTAGACCTTGATCTTGAGGTTGGGCAGAGGGTCCAGCAGCGGCGAGTTGGTCATGGGGATCTTGTCGGCTGAGTCCTGCAGGGCATACTTTGGCCCGCGGTAGATGCTGGCGCTGGCAGTGAGGTCAGGAGGCACGGATGGGTGCAGGAGCTGTGGGTTGTCTGCAGGGTGGGGTCGCAGTCAGACTCAGCCTGCGGTGCCTCCCTGGCCCCATCCCACCCTCTGCTACTGTCGGGGGCCCTTCTTTCACAAAATCCCACCCAAATTCCAGCTCTGAAAGGTTCCACTGCCAACTGAGGCAGGAGCCTTAGGGACTTGCCACCTGAGTTATTTCTTCTCTTTCCTGCATTGCTCTCATCCATACTTGTCCAGTGATCTTTATTTAAAAAAACTCCAGAGAAACCTCAGGAGGGAGTCAGGTGTCTCTGCTCTGGTCTGGCTGGCCTGGCTGCCAAGCCCCCTGGGGACCCTGCCAGCACCCCCCACCCCAGGTGTTCCCAGGTCCTTACTGGGCCTTGCAGCCTTGAAGTTGACTGGGTGGAAGCCGCCGGTGAGGGCGGCGGATGAGTCGGTGACGTCGGTGTCGAAGTCCCGGCAGCTGCGGCGGTACACCACCACCGCCAGCACCGTGAGGACGGCCGCCACCACGAGGACGGACACCACAAGGCCCGCATACAGCGCCGTGTCCCCCGGGGCCTCCAGGACTGTGGGGACAGGCGGGCTGAGGGAGGGCCAGGGCGCAGAGACCCAGGCCTTGGGGGAGCCAGAGATTCCCTTGGTCCCCGGGGAGAGGCAGGGCCTGGGACAGACTGGCGCTGTCCTAGGTTTAAACCGAGCCCTGCCGGACAGGCTGGTGACCTCAGGCAAGCCTTGAACCTCTCTGAGCATCAGTCTCTGTAAGTATACCGGTCTAAATGCCCCTGCCCCCATGCTCTGCTTCCTTCCCAGTGTAGTAAGGAGAGGTACAGGCACTTTTGGAGTCGACACTCCTAAGAGTGAAGTCACTGCTCTCTGCTCAGGAGGTGACAGGGCCTGTGGCTCAAAATCAGGGGGCCACAGAGTGTCCTGTCCAAGGTGAGAGTAAACCAGGGCCTCACTTGCAGCCTGCTGCAATCTCCGTAGGACCCAAGGTCCTGGTTCCCAGAAATCTCTGCAAGTAGCCACTCTGAGCTCATTTCCATTCTAGGCTGAGGGCGGGAGGGGGAGGGGAAGCAGGAGGAGGAGAATGAGATGCATGGTGATGGATGGAGAGGACGGAAGGGAAGGGAGAGCTGGAAGGGAAGGAAGGGGCTCAGGGAGGCAACCCCAGGTTATACCCCCAACCCTGGACAGGCTGCTGGGCTGGAGGACACCCTGCTCCGGACAGTGGGCAGGGCAGGCTGCCGCACAGCTAGAATCAGCTCCACACAGCCAGGCAGAGGGGTGTTCTGTCCAAAGAACTTTCTAGGATGATGGCGTATCCCGTGTCTACGCTGTTTCCCATGACAGCTGCCAGCCACGTGCGGTTATTAAACAACTAAAATGCGGCTGGCTTGGCTGAGGAAAAGAGTTTTTAGACATATTTATTTTCAGCTAAGATAAATAGAATTTTCAAGCCATACATGTCTAGCGGCTACTACACTGGACAGCACAGCAGAGCCAAGACGGCTGCCCCCACCCAGCCCCATTTCCTCTGGGAGCTCCGGGAAGCCCCTGTCTACTCTTCCCCAACCCCCAGGCCCCTCAGAGAGGGAGGCCGGCTTTCCTGCCTGAACTGGGGGGAGGCCTGAGCTTCAGCAAGGTAGGGCAGGGCCCTCAGCCCTGAGGTTTGGCTGATTCCACCACCTGCTGGACCTCCATCTCTCCTCATTCTTGGGCTCCACGGGAGAGCTGCCAAGGAAGGTCCCCAGGGCTGGACTCCCACCTCTCTGGGGGCTCTGCCTCATCACATCATTGCTATCATGGGGGGTGGTCACTTGCCTGGTGATTTACAATATCTTATCAGTCACCCGTCTGCCCCCACTGTGAGCTGCATTCAGGGCCTCACTACGGACTTTATAATTCTGGAACTATTTGGAAATTGTGGCTTAATTACCACAGGCCAATCTGCCCAAGCAGCAGCACAGCCCCTGGGGGCTGACACAGGGCA
Source organism: Oreotragus oreotragus (assembly GCA_006410675.1). Taxonomy (NCBI): domain Eukaryota; kingdom Metazoa; phylum Chordata; class Mammalia; order Artiodactyla; family Bovidae; genus Oreotragus; species Oreotragus oreotragus. The sequence continues at coordinate 163,398 of SJYX01002100.1, forward strand.
GCGGGTGTCCCAGGGACCTAGGAGGTGTCTGGCGGCTGCTGGGGAGAACGGTGAGAGGCACTGGGAGGGGTAGGTGTGGGCCTGCCTGCCAGCCCCACCCCGCAGAGGAAAACTGAGGGGTGGGGCTAGAAGCAGCTCTGGCCAAATATTTAGGTCCAGTCGTAACTGGATCCTTGGGTAAGTCCCTTCTCTCTGAGACTCAGTTTCCACTCCTATAATGGGAAAGGCAAGATAGTGCCTGGGGCCCTCCTCTTAGCCGAGAGTCTGCCCGTCTGACGGTGATGGAGACCATGCCACATGCAGTGCTGGGCGCTGGGAGCCCCGCAGAGCTTGTAGGGAGCACCCTCAACTCTCCCTGCCCCTTGCCTTGCCCTGTACTCCACCCCTTGAAAATGCCGGCCAAGGAAAACCCGGGGTCCCCCCAGAGGAAAGAGGACAGCCATGAAATGGGACTTACGGTGGTTTTGGGGGTCACTTAGAGTTTTCTTATCTGTCGAGGGAAATAAAGGGAAAGAAAGAAAATGACACAGATGACAGGGAGAGGGTGATGGGGAGATGCGTGGATGAGATGACAGCCTGGCGGGTGGGCAGGGCCCCAAGGGACTGCTTCACTGCAGGCCAGGCGGTGGGGGCTGGGCGGGGGGTGGGGCGCTTATCTGGCTCCAGCGCCACCACCCTGGGCCCCGCCCTCTGAAGACTCACTTTGCACGCACAGCCCATCAGTGCAGTTCTTGGAGTCGAGCAGGGTCCCGCTGCAGTCCCGGCCTCCGTTCTGGGGTGGGGGCGCCATGCACTCACGGCTGCGCCAGTGCGCACACTCGGTGCTACAGGCTGACCACTTGCTCCACTCCGTCCACCCGCCGTCGACTGTGGGGACACAGCATGTGGTCCATGGGGACATGGGCAGGCACAGGCGCCTGCACACACGGCCACATGTGCACAANGTCCCTTGGGGTGGGGGCTGGGCGGGGGGTGGGGCGCTTATCTGGCTCCAGCGCCACCACCCTGGGCCCCGCCCTCTGAAGACTCACTTTGCACGCACAGCCCATCAGTGCAGTTCTTGGAGTCGAGCAGGGTCCCGCTGCAGTCCCGGCCTCCGTTCTGGGGTGGGGGCGCCATGCACTCACGGCTGCGCCAGTGCGCACACTCGGTGCTACAGGCTGACCACTTGCTCCACTCCGTCCACCCGCCGTCGACTGTGGGGACACAGCATGTGGTCCATGGGGACATGGGCAGGCACAGGCGCCTGCACACACGGCCACATGTGCACAACAGCAGTGCACACACACAGAGCACAGAAGGCAGGGCCAGGCACGAGTGCGGTGCCACCTGGCTTGCGGCCTTACCTGGGCACACAGTGGTGCAGGCAGTCTTCTGGAAGGCCTGGCCCTCGCAGAAGGCGCCTCCGTTGAGCGGGGCAGGGTTGGTGCAGGTCCGCGTGCGCTTCTGCCAGCCGCGGCCACAGCGGTTAGAGCAGGGCGACCACTCTGCCCAGCTGGACCAGCCACCGTTCACTGCGAGGGTAGTAGGTGTCACCCAGCTGGCCCGGCGCTTCACCCTGTGGGGCCCCCAGGCCCCATCCCACAGCCCTGAGGAGGCCTCTCTGCAGAGGACTGGCCCTCTGGAGTTGGACCCCTTCTGCCATCAAGGCTGGGGTCTCAGACACCAGCGGGCAGACCTGGGTGGCATTCAGCACCAGAGGGGAACCAATGACTCCCTGCCTTTCTGTACAATGGCAAGGAGAGGTCCAGAGAGGGCTGGCACCCAAGGTCTCCCCTTGACGAATGGGGGAGGGGTCTGTAACTGGAATGCAGTACAGGGTTCCATCTACAACACTCATCTCAGCCATGGCTCCACCCTCCCACCCAAGGGGACAGCAAGGAATTACTGAGGGGCCCAAGCAGCAGTCCTGAACTCTGCTAGAATAATGCGCTTGGGGCTGGGGATCCCAAGTGGGCCCTGCCTCAGCCCCGACTCCCAGAGAAGTGGGTCTTCTTTGGGGATAAGCAAAGGGCTTGAGAAGGGGCGAGTGATCCTGGCTGGGGGCCCAGGAGTGCCTGGCCTCACCAATAAATTTGCTGTGTGAGCCTGGAGAAGCTACCTCTCCTCTCCTGGGCCTCCTCCTCCCCACCTGCTCACCAGGGTCCTGCTGGCTTTTGGGTAGAACAGGGTCAGGTGGGCTATATAGCCCCAGGCTCCCGCCCACCTCCACCACGTGCCCCCTCCCCGCCGCCCACTCTGGGCCACACCGTAGACAATGACGGTGGCCGTGGTGCTGCGGCGCTTTGCCACGAGGTTCTTGGCCACGCAGGTGTAGTTGGCCGTGTCTGACAGGCGGGCCTGGCGGATGATGAGGTTGTAGTCGATGGTGAGCAGGAAGTTGGTGTCCTGGGAGGGGTCGATGACATCCTCGTTCTTGAGCCATTCCACCTGCAGGGGAGGGGTTGGGGGTGTGAGGGCCCAGCGCCTGGTCCCTGCACCCTGGAGAGTGGGCCCTCTCTGCAGGGGGTAGGTGGGGAAGGCAGAACTAAATAGGACAGCAGTTCTATCCCTGTCCAGCCTTGCTGGTGACTCAGGATGCAGGGCCTCTACAGGCCAGGCACCGTGCTGGACACTGCAGAACACAGTGGTTAAGACTACCACCCACCAGCTGGCGGCCTTGGGAAGGGACTTCGGCTCAGCCCCAGTTTCATCAGCTATAAGTTGATATTCAGTAGCACTATCCAGAGAGCTACTGTGAGGATGAAATGAATCTGTATATAGAAAGTGTGGAGCACATGCCTGGCTCACAGTAAGTCCTAAATAAATGCGTGTCTTCATCATTAACTCTGTAAACCGACTCCCTTAGTCAGGGTAAGAGGCCTGGCAGGTGATTAAAAACAGGGTCCCCGTTTTAGCAGCTCTGGGTGTGCAAATCCCAGCTCCGCCGCTCACTAGCTGGGTGACCCTGGTTGACCGCGTCCCCCATCCCAGTGCTGTGTTCCCAGCTGTAAGATGGGATGACGTGGGTTGCTGTGAGGACCACTAAGCCAGGTGCTGGGCACACGTGGGAGCCCCACGAGGGTACCTGTCATGAAGGGAGTCTGAGTTCATTTCCAGATGGTGGCCTGGGCTGGGGGAAGTCATTAGAGCCAAGATTCTGGTGTCTGATTCGGAGCTGGAAGCCCAGGGGTCCATCTTCCCCAACCCTGTGCTACTAAGGTCCCTGGCAGCAAAGCTGTTTCCCCATGCCCCGCTCTGACTCCAGGACCACCAGTGCGGGCAGTGGGAGAGAGGAAGCAGGTCTGGAATACAAGCAGGGCAGTGAGGGGACAGGTGGGCATCACCCAGGGGTGTACATGTGGTACCAGAAGGTGTGATGAACTCAGACACACGCATTGTGAGACTCTTTGGTGTCCATAAAGCTGGGTTCTTGGCTTCTGGGAGACAGTGTGTGCATCTACTTTCCTTGCAGGAGACCGAGCCTGGGGTCAGCCCAAGGAGCCCCAGGGGTTCCTTCCCCAGTTCTGCCCCATCCATGAAGTTAGATTATGCCTGTGGAGGGCCCAGCTGGGATCTGGGATGTGCCGAGTTCTAAAGAGATGGCATTTCTTTCCTCTGTAAACAGGGAGGGCTCTGGGAGGCTGAGTTACCGTGGCTGGTGGTAAACGCCACACCTGGGTGGCCTCTGCCATGCCCAGTATTTCCCATGACCTCACTCACCTCAGCCATAGGCACCCCCTCTGGTGGGCGGCACTGCAGGAGAACTTCATGGTCCAGGGGCACTTCCTTGCCCAGAGGCTCCTGATCAAAGTTCTTGCGCAGGTCTGGGAGAAGGGAAGGGGTTCCAAGGCACCGTCAGGCCAGGGCAGGGAGGAGGCCAGTCAGGCAGAGCTGGATCCTGAAGTGCCCCCTTCTAGCCACGAGATGGCAGTACACACCAAGGAAATTTCACCAGGACTCCTGGCCTTTACTGGGGGAAATCTCTTCTCCAAGATAGGGGCTTTACCAGGTGGACTGAGAGGAACAAAGTTCCCACCCTAACTCTGGGATCCTATGCACATGATGACTAGGGAAGCTGATGGCTTTGTTATACAAATAAGCAGGCAAAAAAGGGCCATTAGAAATTCTGACCAAAGGTGGCACAGGCTCTGGGTCTTGGAGCCTTCTGAGCTGGTGGCCCCTGTGCCCTCATGTCTGTGTGTAGAACTCTCCCTCCAGGATCCATGGGGAAAGGGGAAAGGGCCCAAGGGAACGGGGTTGGGGCATCCGGGCAGCGTACACGCGATGCGGACATAGGCCCGGCGACTCTTGGTGGTGCCCGCAGAGCTCCAGGCTACGCACTGGCACCAGTAATCCTCCAGCCCGAACAGCTCCTCTACCTGCTGCCGCGACACCTCGATCTGCACCTCTCGCACCTGCAGGCCTGGGAGGAGGAGAGAGATGCGGCGGGTAAGGGGGCAGGCCTGAGGGCAGGAGACACGGGGTATGGGCCCATGATATCTCACTCCTTTTCACCCCTCTGCACCCTCCAGTCTTGGGGGTTCCTCTCCCACTGCCTCCCGTTTCCCTTTTCCTCATCTCTTCTGCTTCGAGCCTGGCCCAAGCCACCACCACAGCTCACCTGGAAACTCAGTAATGGCTAACCCAAGCCCTCTGCCCTCACAATCCACTTTCCACCCTGCAGACAGCGCGTGCTCTCTGAAAGGTCCAAGTGGCATGCCGTTCCCCTGCTACGTGCCTGCCATCCCAGTGTAAAGACCCAGACCCTCCACATGGCCTCCAGGCCCTGTAAGGTCTATCCACTGCAGCCTCACTGGGCGTCTCTGAGGCCCTCATGCTCCCCCAGCCTCTCTAGTCACAGGGCCTTTGCACATCCAGTCCCTTGCCTGGGACCCTTCCTCTGTCCTTTCTGTGTCCAGTGAATTCCCAGTGAGCATCTGCTTCGGGCTAGGTCTCGCTTCGGAGGGAAGCCCCTCGGTGCTGGCCCACCCCCACCAGCTCTCAGAGAATCACTCAGCACCCCCATGGGTGCACTGGACACTGGTCTGTGCAGTGACCATTCCCCACCCAGCCCGACTCCCTCATGGCACTACCACGGTCTGAAACTGTATTATTTATTGCCATGCTCATGTATTAACTGTATCTCCTGCAGGAGAATGAGGTGGGGCCTTGCCCCGTTCACTGCTGTGGCCCAGGATCTGAGACAGTCAGCGAGCTCAACCAATATGAGGTAAGCATGTGGTCTCCAATCATTGCTCAGGAGACTGCAGGGCTGAAGCTAAGAGGAGGCCCCTTTTCCTGGGAACCCTCCAACCTCTCAAAGGCTCCTTGTTAGGGCCCGAGGGGTTCCCTGGATAACTGGATCCACCAGCACACACAAAAGGAATCATTTACTCTTTTGCCATCGCTCCCTCAATGACAAAATGCTCTATGTTCAAGTAAGGGATGAAGCCTCCTGGATTAGGGTGTCCATCTGAAGCTCCTCCCAAAGCTTGTGAAAGAACTGAGACTGCCTTCTCCAGGAAGCCCTCCCTGACTGCCCTGTCTCTCCTCGACATCAGGTTATCTCAGTTCATCCTCTCCTGGTTGCACGTGGGTTCTGATAAGCCCCTCGAGGGCAGGAATGTTGAGTGTATACCTTGTGGTACTATGGCATGCTGGTTAGGTGGAGGACTGGACAGGTTCTTGACAGGTTTGAATCCTAGTCCCACCCCCACTCCCCATCTGTGTGACCTTAGCTAAGTTATGGATACTTAGCTTCTCTGGACCTTGGTTCTCTCATCAGAGTAAAACACTCAAGGTAAATTCTAAATGAGTCATGGCAATTACAGCACCCAGACCAGGCTGGACACACATCTACTCTGGCAGCTCATATGGATCTCATTCAATTCTAGGGAGAAATTGAAACGCAGAGATGGTAGGTGGCAGGCCCAAAGTCCCACAGCAAGTTTCCAGCAAAGCTGAGATCAGCTCCTAGGCATCTTGCCCCAGTTAGAGCTCTGCCTGGTTTGCCCTGTCTCTCCTCGACATCAGGTTATCTCAGTTCATCCTCTCCTGGTTGCACGTGGGTTCTGATAAGCCCCTCGAGGGCAGGAATGTTGAGTGTATACCTTGTGGTACTATGGCATGCTGGTTAGGTGGAGGACTGGACAGGTTCTTGACAGGTTTGAATCCTAGTCCCACCCCCACTCCCCATCTGTGTGACCTTAGCTAAGTTATGGATACTTAGCTTCTCTGGACCTTGGTTCTCTCATCAGAGTAAAACACTCAAGGTAAATTCTAAATGAGTCATGGCAATTACAGCACCCAGACCAGGCTGGACACACATCTACTCTGGCAGCTCATATGGATCTCATTCAATTCTAGGGAGAAATTGAAACGCAGAGATGGTAGGTGGCAGGCCCAAAGTCCCACAGCAAGTTTCCAGCAAAGCTGAGATCAGCTCCTAGGCATCTTGCCCCAGTTAGAGCTCTGCCTGGTAATAAACGACACCTCTCTGGACCTCTCCCAGTGAAATCCTTGCCTTAACTCTCCTGCATCCTAAGGGAGAGGGCCCTTGCACTGGGAGTTGAGGCAGTAAGGAACCCCCTCCTGATAGCAGGGGATCTAAATCGGGGGGTAGGGGCTGGGAGTTTGCTAGCAGGGAGCACCAGGAGGGAAGAGGCTTCTTGCAGAAGGTTTTGCGGGGGGTTGTGGGGGAGCGGTGCCTGGCCCACGGGCAGCAGCGGCTGCCTGGAGTGCTTGCTCCCAAGAGAGGCTGCATGGTCTGGGGTAGGAGAGTGGAGCCCCGCCCGTTACTTACCAGGCTGGAAGCCTGGAGGAACGGCCCCTCTCAAGGGGGCCATACATCCAGAAGGTTTCAGGAGCACCCAAGAATTGGACAGACAAACCACCACCCAGTAGGGCTTGACACCTTGGCAGGGTCACCAGCAGGAAGACAGGAGGCCAGGGGCCTTCAGTCTTCTGGACTTGGGCCCCAGATGAGGTGTCCCCCAGCACGACAGGCAGTGCCTGGCCAGGACACCCAGGTGGGCTGCCTGCCTCCATCTGGCATGAGCTAATGGGTGGGCTTGCCCTGCCTCTGTTGGCCCCCCTCTGTCATCCTCTATGTTTCCAGGGCTTCAGAGAGGGCTAGGGAGGGCCAGGGGTGGGAGCAGGAGGAACCAGCCTCAGTGCTGCCAAGGGTGTGGCCTGCTGGACCATTGTCCATTCTTTGTAGCTAATGGGGACAACAGTGCCTTGATTTCTAGGATGGGCAGAGCTTGTGTGCCTGGCAGCAGAGGACTAAGAGCCACACTGTTGCCAGTAGTCACAGGGTCTGTGAGGGGCCTTCAGGGCCAGAGGTGGTCAGGGGGACAGAGAAGGAACAAGTTTCCAGAGGAAAGAGGCAAACAAAAACCCAGAGGGAAGATGGAGGAAATGGGCATTTACTAAGCACCTGCCGAGTCCCGGCAGTATGCTCAATGCTGTGTAGGCACCACCTTGCTCCATCCTCACTAGGGCCTTCTGTTAATATCCCAGTTTATAAGGAGAGGAACTGAGGCATAGAGAGGTTGAACAACCTCCTCAGGGTCACACAGCTGGAGCATGGAGGTAGCTGGGATACAGGTTATTTTTCCCTTTTAAAAATTCATCTTTTAACTTTCAGATTTTGGGTGAGAATGGGATTCCAAATCTAAACTTTTTGAATTCTTGAGATTCTTTAAAAAATTTTGGTAAAATATACATAACCTACAACTTACTATTTTAACCAATTTTTAGGATATAGTGTTGAGTGGCACGAAGTACATTCTGGGGTATGATTTTAAGTCTGAATGTTTCCGAAATCTGTCAGTTTTTCATAGAAAAATAGAAGTTGAAGAAGGAGAGAGAATGAAAGAGAGTATGTCAGGGGAGAGACATTAGAATGAAAAAGAGAGAGACACACAAAAAGAGAGAGACGTAAAGAAAAAGGACAATGTATAAAATATAGAACTAACGAGAATCTACAGTATAGCTCAGGGAACTCAGTGTTCAGTGGTGCCCTAAATGGGAAGGAAATCCAAAAAAGAGGGGATATATGTATGCGCATAACTATCCACTGTGCTGTACAGTAGGAACTAACACAACTTTATAAAGCAACTATACTCCAATAAGTTAATTAAAAGAAAAAAGGAGGGAAGGCAGACACAAAAGGAGACAGGGATGAGAAGGGACAGGCAGAGAGACAGAAGGAGGGAGGGAAGGGATGAATAAGGAGGAGAAAGAAAAGATCAGGGAAGAGAGGTTAAAAATGAAATCAAAGGCAAGGCAGGCTCTGGGGTGAAGGAACCACCCGGAGGCTGGGGTTGGCTGGCACTGCATAAAGCTGGCCACCCACAGATGACCAGAGTGGACGGCCCCCCTTGCCGGCCTGAGTCTGAGAAAGGCTTTCCACCCCAAGGGTCCTGTACTGTAAACAGGGGCTGGGCTGGTGCGATGAGAGGAGCCTGGGGCTCTGCCTCCTGCCCGGAGCGGGGGGTTGCCCGGGGAGCCGCACACACCTCACTCTTCCTCCTCGTTTCACACGCTTCTGTCGCCCTCCTTTCCTGCAGGACTCGGGTGACATCCTAGCACCACCTCTGTGGTGATTTACGTAGTATTATTAAGCTGTTTTTTTTTTATTTGTTTATGAAGGATAATTGCTTTACATTTTGTTCTTTTCAGTCGAACCTCAACATGAATCAGCCATAGATATACATATCTCTCCTCTTTTTTGAAGCTTCCTCCCATCTCCCGTCCCATCCCACCCCTCTAGGTTGATACAGAGCCCCTGTTTGAGTTTGCTGAGCCATACAGCAAATTCCTGTGGCCATCTATTTTACATATGGTAATGCAAATTTCCATGTTACTCTTTCCATACATCTCACCCTCTCCTCCCCTCTTCCCAATTCCATAAGTCTATTCTCTATGTCTGTTTCTCCACTGCTGCCCTGTAAATAAATTCTTCAGTACCATTTTTCTAGATTCCGTTTATATGCATTAGAATATGACATTTCTCTTTCTCTTTCTGACTCACTTCACTCTGTATAGTAGCTTCTAGGTTCATCCACCTCCTCAGAACTGCCTGAAATGTGTTCCTGTTTAATGGCTGAGTAATATTCCATTGTGTATATGTACCACAACTGCTTTATCCATTCATCTGTTGATGGACATCTAGGTTGCTTCCATGTTCTAACTATTGTAAATAGTGCTGCAATGAACAATGGGATACATGTGTCTTTTTCAATTTTGGTTTCCTCAGGTACATGCCTAGGAGTGGGATTGCTGGGTCATATGGTGGTTTTATTCCTAGTTTTTTAAGGAGTCTCCATACCATCTTCCATAGTGACTGTATCAACTTACATTCCCACCAACAGTGCAAGAGCGTTCCCTTTTCTCCACACCCTCTCCAGCATTTATTGTTTGTAGACTTTTTGATGATGGCCATTCTGACCAGTGTGAGGTGATATCTCATTGTAGTTTTGATTTGCATTTCTCTGATAACGAGGGATGTTGAGCATCTTTTCATGTGTTTGTTAGCCATCTGTATGTCTTCTTTGGAGAAATGTCTGTTTAGGTCTTTTTCCCACTTTTTGATTGGGTTGTTTTGAATGGGGCAATATACAATTGCCCCATTGTATATTCTTGCCTCCTTTGTCGAAAACAAGGTACCCATAGGTGCTTGGGTTCATTTCTGGGCTTTCTGTCTTGTTCCATTGGTCTATACTTCTGTTTTTGTGCCAGGACCGCACTGTCCTGATGACTGTAGTCTTGTCTATTTCCTCACTGAGTTGTATGAGCTGCTTGTATATTTTGGAAATTAATCCTTTGTCAGCTGTTTCATTTGCTATTATTTTCTCCCATTCTGAGGGTTGTCTTTTCACCTTGCTTATAGTTTCCTTTGCTGTGCAAAAGCTTTTAGGTTTAATCAGGTCCCTCTTGTTTACTTTTGTTTTTATTTCCATTCCTCTAGGAGGTGGGTCATAGAGGCTCTTGCTTCATGTCATCGAGTGTTCTGCCTATGTTTTCCTCTAAGAGTTTTATAGTTTCTGGTCTTCCATCTAGGTCTTTAATCCATTTTATCTTTGTGTACGGTGTTAGGAAGTGTTCTAATTTCATTCTTTTACGTGTCACTGTCCAGTTTTCCCAGCACCATTTATTGAAGAGGCTGTCTTTGCCCCATAGTATATTCTTGCCTCCTCTGTCGAAAATAAGGTACATATGAGTGCATAGATTCATTTCTGGGCTTTCTATCCTGTTCCATTGGTCTATATTTCTGTTTTTGTGCCAGTACCGTACGTACTGTCTTGATGACTGAGTACCGTATGTACTGTCTTGATGACTGCAGTTTTGCCTGTTTCCTCCTCATTTATCTGGATTTCTGTGTTTCTAGTTTGTTCCTTCATTTGTGTAGTATTTCTCTGCCTTTTCATTATTTTTCTTTTAACTTATTGTGTTTGAGGTCTCCTCTTCCCGGGCTTCAAGGTTGAATTCTTTCTTCCTTTTGGTTTCTGCCCTCCTAAGGTTGGTCCAGTGGTTTGTGTAAGCTTAGGGTAAGATCTGTGCTGAGTTTTTGTTGGTTTTTCCTCTGATGGGCAAGGCTGAGTGACGTGGTGATCCTGTCTGCTGATGGTTGGCTTTGTATTTTTGTTTTGTTTGTGGTGTAGTATCCTGGCATCCTGCACAGGGTGCTCCTGGTGGGTGGGTGATGCCTGGTCTTGTATTCACGTGGTTTCCTTTGTGTGAGTTCTCACTATTTGATACTCCCTAGGGTTAGCTCCGGAGAAGGCAACGGCACCCCACTCCAGTACTCTTGCCTGGAAAATCCCATGGATGGAGGAGCTTGGTGGGCTGCAGTCCATGGGGTCGCTAAAGATCAGACACGACTGAGCGACTTCCCTTTCACTTTTCACTTTCATGCATTGGAGAAGGAAGTGGCACCCCACTCCAGTGTTCTTGCCTGGAGAGTCCCGGGGAAGGGGGAGCCTGGTGGGCTGCCGTCTCTGGGGTCGCACAGAGTCGGACACGACTGAAGTGACTTAGCAGCAGCAGCAGCAGTGTCAGGGATAGTTCTCTGGCAGTCTAGGGTCTTGGAGTCAGTGCTCCCACTCCAAAGGCTCAGGGCTTGATCTCCTTCTTAATATTCTCTTCTCCTCCTCTTTCACTTCCTGCTTCCCTTACCCAAGAACGCCTGCACCACTGCGCTTGCCAGGCCTCTCTGTGCCCAACCTGGTTTTCTTTTTTTGAAAAAAACCTAAACCAATTAATTTCTATTAATGAAGTGTTGCATCATTATCATGAACAGAAAACAGTATCGCTTCTCACAAATCCAGAGGACCTGGTCGAGAATTCTGGTTGGGGCTGGGGGCAGGGCTGAGATGGGACCAGCTCCTCTCTCTCGACAGGGAGCAGAGCAGGTGCTGGGGAGAGCGGGGAAGAACCCTAGTGCCGGACTGGACCTGCTCTCTGATGCAAGCAGAGGATGGAAAGAAACTGGAGAAGGGAGCAAGCACTCAGCAAGCGATGTGCTGCTGTTTCAGCTGGTCACCCAAAGTCAGACACTGATCCAGGGCGAACCCGAGGGGAAACTGAGGCCCTGGAGGGACCATGGCTGTGTGAGGGCTCACACGGAGCCAGTGTGGAGCCAGGCCTAGAGCCCTCTGGGCTCAG